>PVHP010008192.1:0-54089 GCA_004024765.1 Zapus hudsonius | reverse complement strand
AGAGAGAGAGAGAGAGAGAGAGAGAGAGAGAGAGAGAGAGAGAGAGAGAGAGAGAGCACACCAGGGCCTCCTGCCACTGCAAACACACGTCAGATACATGCTCCACCTTTGTGCATTTGGCTTTACGTGGGTACTGAGAAATCAAACCTGAACCTGGGTCATCAGGCTTTGCAGACAAGAGCCTTATCTACTGAGCCATATCTCCAGGCCAGCCCTGGGTATATTCTGTGTGTCCTTACAGTACTGACCATCTCTGTGTTTCAGCAGGCATTGCTGTTTTAAGCCATACAGACCTAGCAGAATCTCAATGGCTCCCAAGTCAGGCAGAAGCAGGTCACGGTGAGCCATCCCATGAACAGGGAGCAGCCTTGAAGTCCCCATGGATCTGCTCCATTGTCCACTTCCTCTTACTGTGTGCCTGCGGCTTCAAATAAAGCATGTCACCTATCTGCCCATATCTGTTTGTTTTCCAACCAAATAAACAAAGTGCTTCGATTCTAAACATGGAATACATTTATTTGTCTATCTTTCTTCCAACATATCTAATATCCTGCTGGTCTAGCGGGGCCACCCTTCTGTATCACTCACAGGTGCACCCACAAAACTACATTTTCTTCAGACAGAATGCATCTTTTATTGGGCTCGTGTCTGTGATAATGATGCAGGTGAGTTTTATCATTCCTTTCACTCTACTAGTAATGAACAAATTCACTGCGTATTACTTTGGACTTGATCTCTGGCAAAACACGACTGGAACAAACAATTTGATTTGTCAACACCTTTACAAGGGCTCCTCAATCAATGTCACAAGTCCAAATTTAAACAGCAAAGTACATTTGACTGCAAGACCCTGGACTGATTATAGCTCCGGGTTCAGAGAATTGCTCCAGACAGGGCAGCAATCAGATTATTAACTCCACTTGGAAATACTCTCTGCTGTCCAAGATTAGCATGCATATTTTGATATAGATCGATAAGCAATCTCCTCTCTATAAGAAATGCCTGCAACATTCATTTGGCTGATCAAAGGTAGATATCAGCAGGCTGTGACAGCTAGCTATTGTTTCTCCGCTTTCTTTACAGAAGAGCCTCTATTAAAAAAAAATTCCCTGGCTCCTTTTCAGCTAATAGTGAATGCCAAGAGAGAGCCATGAAATCCCATCTCCCATCCAGCACTGAAACACAATTAGCACAGGAGAACTTAGGGCTTTTTGGAGCCAACTTAACCCATTGACTACATTTGTTCACAAGCAAGTTTCGTCACCCTCCTTGCCCATTCCCTTCCGTTCTGGCTTATTTTTCTATTAGAATAGTGGTCACAAATCTGGATCTACTCAAAAGATGACACCTCTCCTTGCCAGCTGGTGACCCCTGCCAAGGTCAACGCTCATAGGTTAAGACCTTAATATTATTCTACACCAGTTAGCTCAGGATTGGGTGTGAGCACTGGGTGCTGGGTGGGAGCATGGGATGGACTTATAGCTTTGAACGCTATTTACTTAAGCCCTCGTCCCTCTCACTACCGAGTTCTATTATGAAACGTCTAGACTCCTTTTGAAACACATCCTTTTTTCCACATTTCCTGCTCTTTTCAATGCATTTCAAGTCTTTTGCCCTTGCAGAAATCTTTACTCAGGGACCCAGTCTGAAGAGCAAATCCACTGAATGGATTCTTCACTTCTGGCCAAAGATTTTAATAGACAAAAAAGCAAGATGTGGTTGTGTTTGTTCACTCTTATGATCGGTGTCTAAGGAACAAATGCAGGCCACCACGTAGTTTAGACGCATGCTTCAGTTTCTTTTAAAAAGCAGAGATATTCTTGGAATGACACGTGTGCTTTTATATAATGACATCGTCTGCATTTCATTGTACGTGCGCATGAGAACCATTCATGCACAGGACACACATCACACATACACAAATATGCTGCAGTACCATGAGCAGTTGGTGTAGAAAAGTGGATGACATAGGTAAACGGATCTTCCATTCTGCTTACCTATTTCTATTGGATTTTAAAGCTTTTAAAATCTTCCTTTGCATTGTTTTAATTCAGGGGAACAATAGCTTTAGAGGTGAGAAACTAGAGATGTCTCCCACATAAGAGTCTGGCTGTGTATATGCTCTGACTTGCTCGAATGCTCCTTGCCAAGAGCCTGTCAGAATGACTGTCTCAGAAAGTAAGGTCCACGAAAGTCAAGGTGACACATTTTGATGGTCCCTGTGCACATTCCCAGGCTCACGTCAAGGATATGCCAGCCACTGGGTCCCTGCTGGGTGGGTGGTGATGTGTTCTTCAGGACTATTTGATTTGTTTCAAAACCTCACAGATGTTAATTGATTGTGGGGGAGTGCACAGACTCAGTTACTGAAAATTTACATTTTTGTATTGTTTAAAATAAATGTGTTTGGCAGGGTTGAGTCATTTGAGGGATACCCAGAGTCACATACAGAGGGACTATCCAGGCAGCTGTCACTGAAAACTGTTATCATAATAAAGAGGCAAAAAACACACACTAGGGCTGGAGAGATGGCTCAGCGGTTAAGGCACTTGCCTCCAGTGCCTAAGGCCCCAGGTTCAATTCCCCAGGACCCACATAAGCCAGACCCACAAGGTGGTGGCCCTGGTGCATTCTTTCTCTTTCTCTCTCTCTCTTTCTCTCTCTCTCTCTCTCTCTCTCTCTCTCTCTCTCTCTCTGCTTGAAAATGAATAAATAAAATATTAAAAAAAAAAGAAACACTAACTTTTCCTTTTGTAATACTTCAAGTTTTCAGTGCTTGAAAAATACTACCTTGAAATTTTCTGTCTGGGTCAGGTTAAGCTTGGCCCTTATTTAAGTTCCTCCAAATCCCTGTGTGAATGAGACTGAGGACATCTTCTGAGTTGGTTATGGAATTTGCGTAGTCAGCCACACACTGCTGGATGAATCTCCAAACCAGGTACAATTTTGGGGAGGAAAGTATTTATTGAAGTAACAGACCCAGGGGAAGTTAAGGAAAAAAGACTGGCCCCCTTACACAGATCTAAGCAGAGAGAGAGAGAGAGAGAGAGAGAGAGAGAGAGAGAGAGAGAGAGAGAGAGAGAGAGAGAGACAGCACCTTCAGAAGCAAGCAAGCAAGCATACTGTAACATTGTAATTCACAAAAATGCAGAACTGCCAGACTGGGCTTCTGGCTTTTCTTTTGCATATCTATCCCTAGTATTTTGCATCCAATTTAGAAAGGGTGTCATGACCCCAGGAGGCCAGGCCAAAGTGACACTTCCTCTAGCCAGAAGTCTGAAGACAATTCACAATTATAATAAATTCTATTGGGGGACATTTACTCAAAACTACCACAGTATTACATATTTTCCATCACCTTGACAAATCTTCATAACATCTTGGGCTGTGTGTTTGTTCCCATTTTCCAGATGAGATTGAATTGATGATGTTAATTACACAAAATTTCAATTAGGATCTGACTACAAAGCTGAGAAGAAGAGAGATCTATTTAAATAGCCTCTTATGATGGAATGACAGACTTGCTTTGAATAGCCAGAGCCAGACTTGCTTTGAATAGCCAGAGCCAGAAACAGTGGATTATAAAGTATTTGTTTACTTAGGCAAATAATGTGATTGATTCCAATGACTGATCCCGATGGATGAGTCTTGCTCACAGGTCTCAAATCCTAACATATTTATTGGAACCGAAGAACAGTGGGTGGATGGAGCCTAATTATGTTGAGACAGAAAACTTAGTTCCAGGAATTAAAATTGATGGAAATACATGTAAACACAAGAAGCCCTCAGGGTAGGTTTCCACCTCTCTGACTGGAAATGCTTTCTGGCTCAGTACTTGTTAGGTAGGAGCTTTGGTTAAATTTTTTAAAAACTGCTCTGTGTCTTTTCCAGTAAATGAGAGTAATCATGTGTTCCATTTTACATGGGTGCTGTGAGGTTTAAATGGGAAGATATATATATATATATATATATATATATATATATATATATATATATATATATATATATATTCTCCAGAAACATAAGTATATAATAAATATCATGTACTCTTAGTAATAGCAAAAACAACAATTCTTCTTGATGTCTTTATCCATAATATAATCTCAAATAATCATCCATATATAGTCATCCACATGAACATATATCATACATATATAAACCATGTACTTTATAGATGTCATATATATACATATATATGCATATATATATACCAGATACTTATCCATACATATAATCAACTTCTAACATGTTCTGACTTAAAGTCTTTAGTTTAATTCTCCTTTGTTATGAAAGTTTTTAGTCATTCTGATTATATTACATTATTATTTAGATTTAGTTATTGTAGATCTTTATTTCCAGTGTTTTTCAATTTTCAAAGGGATTTCATATACATTATTTCTTTTGTCTCCCACAAAACTTTCTGAATCTTTTCAGAATCATCTGCTCAACCACCTACCTTATTTTAAGGGATGTGTTACAGTATAAACCGAAGCATGGAGGTATTTGCCCCCAGAAACCTCAGTGGCATGAAAAATTAATAGCTGTTTTACTTGAAATAAAGGCATGTGGAAGTGAAGAAAATTGCCCAGTGAGCATTAGGGCCTAGGCTTGAATGATGTGGTTATTTTAATGAAGACTTTTAGCCATGGCCTGCAATCCACAAAGGTTTTAGAGATGATGAAAGGGAACGTGAGAAGACGAACTGGAGGAAGGAAAGGAATGGAGGGGAAGAAGAAGGTAGGAAAGAAGGAAGGAAGGAGGGAAGGAAGAAAAGAAGGAAGAAAAAGGGGAAGGGAAGTAGGGATCATGCATTTACCTATGATGGCCGACTGACATCAACCTGGAATTCTCCCTGCAATCCTAAAAAGAGAAAGCAACTTAATTACCACCTAATAAGTACAAATTGATTAGCATAATCCTAAACAGCCTATCCAAGGAGAGAAAATCCAAGAGAGAGGTACTATCTTGACTTCTGTTGTTTGTGACCTTGGTTCCTCTCATTCAGGGTATTTCCATGCTGCTTTACCCCTTATGGTATTTTGGTGTGAAATTTCAGCATTCCATGTTCCTGGAGCCAGCAGGTCTGGCTGCCTCCAGAGCCATGAGTTTACAAGGGAAAGTGTTATCCATCAGGTTCTGGCCACACCCGACTATTGACGTTGGAGTTCAGCTTCATCAGCAAGGACTAACATGGCCTGGACTTCCAGGATGCCATTTTGCCTAATAAGAAGATCCCCTCCTAAGGGACAGAATCCATATTTTCAAGGAAACATGACATATTTCCTTTGCCATGCCAAGTAAGTTTGGCCTTCTTGGCATTGTGTGGTGACCGTCAGCCTGGGGCGTTTTTCTAAGTACCATCTCCCTACAATCTGTTCTATGTAATGATTTCTGGCAAACTTTTATTTCCTGACTGAGGAAGAAAAATGGTTTTCATTTCTAGTCTAATAACCTACAACTTGTGCAGCAGGAAAAGTGAATCAAACTTTCTGACCCACCCAGTCAAACAGACTCAAACACTATGATGGTGTTACCAGGCAGCAAGGGCTAAATCTGATAGGAAATGACAGCTTTTCTCTCATGTGAATGATGTTTTGGATGAGGGAGAACTCAGACAATTTAAGGGCCATTGGATGAAAAAGACGGGTTTTTCTTTGGCTGGCCACAGATCAATCAAGTGCCAAGTCTGTGAGATGCACATTGGGTCTACTTGGTGAGGACATTGACTCCTTCTCAAGAGAGAGGTTACATACAAGGGGTGATTGGAAATACTGGATGACTGCAAGCAACGATGAATCAGAAATACTCTTCCTTGGGGCTGGAGAGATGGCTTAGCATTAAGGCTTTGCCTACAAAGCAGAAGGACCAGAGTTCGTTTCCCCAGTACCCAAGTAAAGCCAGATGCACAAGGTGGTGCATGTGTCTGGGGTTTCTTTGCAGTGGCCCTGGCATGCCCATTCTCTCTGTCTCTCTTCTTTCTTTTGCTCTTTCACTCTTTCCCAAATTAAAAAAAATACTCTTCCTCACAGAAGGTGATCCCTTCTCATCGATGGGACAGGGGACCAGAAGGTACTCCTATACTCTAATTCCTGCCTTGTCAGACCATTGGAAGAAATAGGTAAAGAATGACAATAAGTTGCTATCAATTTTCTAGCATTTGATGATTTCTTTATGGTGTGGGATGTATGCCAATCTTATATTATCTCTTTTTTTTGAAAATTACAGTAATGTGAAAGTCTGTTTAAAAAATAAAAAAGGGGGGCTGGAGAGATGGCTTAGCAGTTAAGGTGTTTGCCTGCACAGCAGAAGGACCTGAGTTCAATTCCCCAGTACCTTTGTAAAGCCAAATGCACAAGGTGGTACATGAGTCTGGAGTTCTTTTGGAGTGGCTGGAAGCCCTGTGTTTTCCATTTTCTCTCTATCTGCCTCTTTCTCTTTCTCACACACTCTCTCAAATAAGTAAATAAATAAAACATTTTTTTAAAAAGGTCATTTTTTTACAGCTCCATCATCTTGCCCATAAAACTCCTGCCAACTGTCCCAGTCTTCAACACATAGTACTTGTTATATAAGTGCTTTGAAATTTTTTTTCTTCAATAAATACTTCAATACAGGGGGCTAGAAAGCTGGCTCAACAGTTGAACACACTTGCTTGCGAAGCTAGCCTGGGTATAATTCCCCAGCACACATGTAAATCTGGATGCAAAGTGGTACATGCATCTGTGATCCCAAGACACCTGGGACAAAAATCCAAAGGCATGGGCCAACTAGCTCATTTGTGGTCTGATAGTAGTTTTTAGTGGCAAGAGACTCTGTCTCAAAGAAGGTGAAACACACCTTGAAATTTTCCTCTGACTTCCACGTGAGTATGCACACACACACACACACACACACACACACACACACACACACTCACTTGTTTGTGTGTGCATATTCAAATAAATAAAGACATCATTAATGTTTGGCACATGTTAGGAATTTTCATATGACAGCTATCAATAATAAATTATAGTATATGCAATTAATTCATAATTACGTGCTTTTATCCTCAATCGAGCCATTATAATTAATTCATAATTACGTGCTTTTATCCTCAATCGAGCCATTATAATTTGATATGAGACATTATAACACAACACATGTAATTTAACATATTTTATATAAGCAAGAATGAATATAAGTACAAAGTATACCAGTCAGGCAGAGGAGAAAGGAACTTATTTGAGGTAGTGGAAGATCTTATAGAGGAGGTAATGAGTCAGTCAGGTGGGTGGGCAATGGTGAAGAGTGAAGGGTGTTCATGCCAAGGGAACGCCATGGGGAAAGATAGAATGGCACACATTCAGAGGGTGTACTGACTTAAGAGTAATTGGCTCTGAGGAAATGTGTGTATATTGGTAAATAACTCCTGGGCTTGAGAGTGGTGTGTTACCTGTCTATGTGTGAATGTTGAGTGGTCCTATAAATGTTAACTTGATCAAGGTCTCTGATAGCTCTGTTCAAGTCACTCATATCCTTCCTAATTTTTGTATTTGTTCCATCAATGATCAAAAGAGTTACCAAATATAATGGGCTTGTATATGTCTTCTTGCAGTCTTATCAGTTTTTTCTTTCCTCTCTCTCTCTCTCTCTCTCTCTCTCTCTCTCTCTTAATGCCTATCAACTTTCAGGATTGCTATGTTATCTTGATGAAATTACTTCTTGGTCATAAAATTACCTTTTTTGGTATGTTTGTTTATCATTGTGTGTTTGGTTGTCATTGTTTTGAAATGAACTGATATTTTACTGTTTTTAGTAAAGCCACCCTATTTTTCTTTTGCTCAATGTTAGCTTGGCATATTTCTCTGTTCTCTTGCTTTTAACCTATTTTGCCTTTATATTTGAAGTGTATCTATTGCAGACAGCATATAGTTGAGTTCTTGCTTGAGAGACAATCTAGTGATCTCTTCCTTTTAGTTGGGGTGTGTAGACCATTTATATTTAATATGGTCATTGACACAAATGTACAATGTTGTTATTTGCTTTCTCTTTGATCCATTTACTCATTGCGTTTTTTTTCTTCAGTTTCTTCCAAATTTGGCATGAAATAGTTATTATTCATTTTTACTTCACTTATTGTTTTATTAATTATAATTTTTTTAGGTGGTTTAGTGGTTGATTTAGGGCTTATAGTATAGAGTTTTAGCTGTGCATGTCTTGTAGCTATATTTTAATTGTATATTCAAATTAAATTTGCATATTTTAATTTCATCTTCCCTTTTTAACCCATTGTCATGGTTTGATTCAGGTGTCCCCCACAAACAAATGAATATGTTCTGGGTAATCGATACTCAGCTGATGGCAGTTCAGGAATTACACCCTCGCTAGAGCTGTGTTGTTGGGGGCAGGCTTATGAGGTTATAAGCCAGCTTCCCCTTGCCAGTGTTTGGCACACCTTCCTGCCACTGTTTCCAGTGCTGTGGCAGAGGCGATGTCCACCCCTCTGCTCATGCCATCATTTTCCCTGCCAGGATGGAGTCTCCCCTCGAGTCCATAAGCCAAATAAACCCATTCCCCCACAAGCCGCTTTTTTTTTTTTTTTTTGGTTCTTTCTGAGTGGCAACTAGAATGCTGACTGCAACACCCATTAACCTCTGGTTGTCATAATTTTATTTATATATGTTATAAATCTTACACAACATTATGATTACTTTTTGTTTTAACAAGTTATCTCTTAAAGATATTTAAACATCAAGAAAAATCTTAATCATGTAGTTATTTCTGGTACCCTTCTTTCTTTGCATGTGGGTTCATATTTCCAATTAATATAATTCTTATTCCTCTCTCATAGGACTTCTTTAATATTCTTTTTTATTGTGTTGGTATGTGGTGTGTGTGTGTGTATGTGTGTGTGTGTGTGTGTGTGTGTGTGTGTGTGTGTGTACATGGACATATGAAAGTGAAGGCCAGAGGTCCAAGTTGGGTATAGTTTTCAGGCATTCTCCACCTTATTTTTTGATCCTGCATTAAAAAGGATGAGTATTTTCCCCCCTAGGGCTGATGTAGTCTGAGATGACTCTTGAGAAAACTTCCCAGTGTCCCATAATTTATGTTTTTCCTTCTTGATGGCAGAAATAGACCCCATTCATAGTGAGTTCCCAAAGCTTACTCCCAAATCATTCAGGTATTTCTTTTGTTGATCCCAGAAACTTTTTTTCCCATAAACATGTAATGTTGAATTATCTAGGAACAGGCTCTATAGATTTACAGAACTCTCTCTTGCAATTCTCATCACTCTTCTTCGTCCTGTGAATAATAGACATTTTCCCCTTCCCAAATGTGCCGCCAGATGTTCTCAACTCAGAGAACTCACTGGACTCTACTCACAGGTCACTCTCCCTCTTCAACAGTCTGGAAACTTTCTAAGCAGTGGCAATTGAAAGGCTCAGCTTACTTGTGTCACATCTCCCTTGTCCTTGACTGCCCGATGATTAAACATGTCATACATGTGATTATATCTAGTCAGTTTCTCCATTTTTGCTAGAAGATGAAGTCTAAAACTGACTGTAGGTGATATGTTAAACAAAAGGATTTCATAGACATGATTTGTTTTCTTGGAAGATCTGTTTGGTGTGGTGTGAAGGATCAATTTGGAAGAACAGAGAGAAGAAGAGAAGAGAGAGAAAAGGGTGAGGGAGAGGTAAAGAAGAGAGAGAGAGAGAGAGAGAGAGAGAGAGAGAGAGAGAGAGACTAGTGCTTAAAGAATGCTGCTTGAATCACATTAACAATAGTCCAGTAAATGTACTCAAAGTCAACTGCATAAACATGGCAGCAGCCAAAGGATTGACCTTAAAGTAAGATGTGCAAATGATAGGATTTGTGAGTTGGTGTCCAAATGGTTGTCTGACGTGCTGCTGGATTGTTATCAACTTCTGTTCTATCAGGGAAACAGCTGTTTGGATTTTAAATGAGGAGAATTTAATTCAAGATATTGGTTGCATCATGTTTGGGACCGCTGGACGAGAAAAATAGGAAACAGGCATTGCCCAGAGGCTATAGCATGCCTTTGGGAAACCTTGGCCTTTGTTACCAGAAGATAAACTTGCTGTTCCAGCTCATCATGGGTGCTATAGGTACTAACACCAGGAACATACTGTCTGCAGAGCTGTCCTCTGAATCAGACAGGCTCTGGCTTCCTCCATCCTCAACCCTAGTGAGAATGCTTCCCCAGTGGAACTTATCTGGAAACTAGCTGGCTACAGAAACTAGGTAATGGAGTTTGCCTGCTCTCAGCTGTAATAGGAGAGAGAAGACAGATACCTCAGGGCACATATTTGACATAGATAACTTGGGGTGAGCCCATGGCTTCTGATTCCATCCTTGGGAATTGCCAAAGTCATGTTTCCTTACTCTGACATAAGGCCAAACTCATTCTTAGGTTAAAAGTAATAAAAGGGTCTAAGTCTAAAAAATTTGTGATTTCCAAGGCCAGGCGTGGTGATGCATACCTTTAATCCCAGCACTCGGGAGGCAGAGGTAGGAGGATCACCATGAGTTCAAGCTGAGACTACATAGTGAATTCTAGGTCAGCCTGGGCTACAGTGAGACCCTGCCTCGGAAAACCAAAAAAATAAAAAATAAATAAAAATTTGCGATTCCTGATGAATCAGCACCCCCAACATGTGCTTTTCTGTCACAACAGTTCCCACCATTGTCATTAACTAATTAATTGGATGAGACTATAAGCTCCAATGTGGTAGAGCATATTTGATAAATTATTCCTATATCTTCTATGTCTAACATATACTTGGTACTTGTCGTAGTCAGCCACACACTGCTGGGATGAATCTCCAAACCAGGCACAATTTTGGGGAGGAGAGTATTTGTTGAACTAATAAATCCAGGGCAAGTTAAGGAAAAGGTTGGCTCCCTTTCACAGAAGCAAGCAGAGAGAGAAACCCACCACCAGCACCTCAAGCAAGCACACTGTACAACACTGTAATTCACAAAATGCAGAACTGCCAGACCTGCAGTTCCGGCTGCTGTTTTGCATATGTATCCCTAGAATTTTGCATCCAATTTAGAAAGGGTGTCATGACCCCAGGAGGCCAGGTCAAATGACACTTCCTCAAGCCAGAAGCCTGGAGACAATTAACAATTTAATAAACACAATTATAATAAATTCTATTGGGGGACATTTATTCAAAACTATCACAGTACTCAATACATGTCTGTTGGGTCAGTGCATGAGTGAGGGTTCAGGACTCTTAGTAGGGACAGTAGACAAATACATAAAACAAGCAAAACGCAATGCAGTGAGGCAGAGGGCAACAAGATCTGTGTAGAGATGCAGTCCGGAGATGCAGAAATGAGGTGAGTTAGTGAAAAATCCAAGATGCCACAGGGAGGTTGTCTCTCTGCCTTTCTCCTGGAGAACTCCCACCAAGAAGAAACTGTGAGGAAGGCACCAGGCCTCTCGGTGTACAAGGCTCTCTGCCATCTAGAACAGGGAATTTTCAGATTGTATGGGGCTATACAGAGACAGGAAGTCTTAGGCATGGAGATAATTATGGATATATAATAATAAAGATCATTTAAGAACTGATAATAAATGTTTATTTTTAAAGCACTAAAATGCAAAGCCCAGTGCTCCATGGGAGGAAAAGGGCTTAATTAAAAGCAGAACCTTTCTAAAGGGCGATCAGACCTAGTATCCACATAAAACCCCACACTGGGCATAGGAGCCACCAGCAACCCAAAGGCCAATCATAAATGCACCCTGTAAAAGCAGAAATAAAATGAGCTCTGTCTGAGGTATGAAGCAAGGAGAGGCAAGCCCAGCGGCTGGATAACTGTCCAGTCCTCACCTCATTTAGGCCAATTACCTCAGGAGGAATTAGGCACTGATCTGGAGGTGACCAAATGCGCTTTAATAATGAAAACTCAAAGTAGAAAAGGGTTTGCCAGAGACTTGAAGACAGAGGTGGATAAAATCCAAAGAAGGAACACTGGACAGCATTCCAGGTCTATATCCTTGGCGTTACAGGACATCCAGGGTGGGTCTCCTGACTCACAATGAGAGCAATAGTTTCTTCCCTTTTGGCACAACCTTCTTGGTCAAAACCACAAGGTGGATTTTAGTTTTTCAGCCTTGAATGGAGGCAGTAGAGAAGGCAAGCAGGATGCTACCTTGAGAGGCATGATGAGGGCACAGCGGACAAAGTCATTAATTAGTGTACAAAGTGTGGGTGCAGCCGTTCTACTAACTACGCTGTCACCGAGATTTTTCTGATACTGAGAGTCTGAGGAGCTTTCACCCACAGTGGACATCTCCACGCCTGGCTCCATACAACATCACCACAAAGACCCGCATTCCTTTCTGAATCTGTTCAGTGAACGCTCATTCCAAGCCTGCCCAGCTGAGAAACATCAATCAGAAAGTGTTTGCAAAAGGAAGATAGATTAGGTGTTCGTGAGAACCACAGTGGTATCCTTATTGCCCACAGAAAGGTATTGTTTCAAATGTTGATTCAGGACAGCCAGCAACTCTCAAGAAAGCAGATGCCCAAGGCAAATGTGCTCATTTGGAGAGACTGAGAGGGTGGGCTCAGAGCCACAATGCCCTAGGACTTGTCAACAATTCACCTACTGCTTTGTGGACTCAGTGAGTTGTGCCCTCCTCTGAGCCCCTCTGCAGAGTGGGGTTGTCATAAGATCTCATAAGCATCATAAAATAGCACACTGAGAATGGTGTTTAGTTTAGAACAAGTATCCTGGCTATGACAATCACTATTACTGTCCCATAGGACCAGTGTCTTGGGGATTGGTGAGATAATATGTCTTCATGAACAATCATTCTATGTACCTCACCCAGTTTTGAACATGAACTTGATGTACACCTGGAATTTGTGAAGTGTTCCTCTGGTTGTCCTGCGAGGAGGAAGGACTTAGCAGTTATTATTGAGGTTGCTGCTGTTATTGTTATTCAATGATGACAATGTCTATGTCCACATATCCTCTGCATTCAGGTCTTCCTTGAGTGTACAAGATACTCATTCTCTGACACTGTGTAGCTAACATTCATGGCAATCTTACTGTACACAAACATATGAACATGACCTTCGTGGGAAGGGATGAGATGTCAAGAACGAGGGCAAAGGACAAGCACCCAGGAAGTCACTCCTATGGATCTGTCCATAGCTGTCCCATTGCTCCCGCCCCACCATCTACCAGGTGCACCAAGCTACCAGTGAGAAGAAGAACACCTGCTTCTTTCAAAGGAGGGATGTCACTGTACCCCAATCTTCCTGCTCCCTTGGTTGATGCCCAGTTGGAAACTTGCTTCAAAAAGAATCACACTCTAGGCTGTATAATCTGTTTTATTTTACAGATGGCAGAGAAAACAGAGGAGAATCAAGATCTGTAGATAAGACAACAAGAGAGCTGACTGTCCACCAGGAGATGTGCCACCTCTACCACATCTGCCAGGGCCAAGGAAAAATGATAGAAGAAGGGAGACATGAATAGAGCTCTTACTGCTACCCTGACAACCAGCTCCAGGTTGATGGTGACAGACATGGTGTTCAATCAAAACCTATCAAAGCAGAAATCCAGAAGCTACGGAGAGCTCAACACTAAATCAGACTGCCAACAGGTCTTCCATGGATCAGGGAACATTGTGGAAGAGGGGTAGAAAGATTGTAAGAGCCACAGAGTGGGTAGAAATATCCTGAGGCATGGTCCCCCTACTACCCCACAGGGACTGACTGAGGCCTTCATGACCCTGAATACCCACTGAGGAGGGTCTCCCTGGTAATGGAAAAGGAGATAAAAGAATATAACCTGTTATAACATATGTAATATAATTTTTAAAAGTCCTACAGGTAGTCAAGTGTGGTGGCACATACCCATAATCTTAACACTCAGGAGGCTGATGCAGGAGGATGCCAAGTTTAAGGCCAACCTGGGCTACATAGCTTGATTCTGTTTCCAAAAAAGAAATCCTAGAGGAAAAAGATGTATCAGAGAGACCTCTTCCTGCCTTCTCTGTAGGGCTGTCCTTTTCCCAAAGCTCTTCCCGTAGATGGATGATAGCTCCATGAAATCCTGGCAACCTTCAGAGAAAAGTTGGATGAAGCCTGCAGTTCACAACACCAAGAAGACTGGGATCAAGGGACACAATGAAGGTCACACTGCAAGGAGGGGCTCCAGCTTAACCTCGGTCCTAGGCCTTCATGTAGGACACCCTAAGGTGAGGGGTGGTTACTCCTGCTCATATTTGCATTATGATCTGCTGAGATCTGCAAAGCTCTGCAGGTCAGGGATTCCCTTCACTTCCATTCACTTCCATTGATGGGATTCCATTCACTTCCATTGATGTCTCCAACATCCAGGACAAAGCACTTTTGTAATGCAAAGGAATGCAAAGACTCCTTCCTACTGAAGCCTTTCATCTTTACACAGCGTTGGGAGAAGCCTATCTTTAAGGCAAGAGCTTGGGGAGATTTTGAAGGCTTGGCAAGCTCTGGGGGCGAGCAGCTTTGTGAATGCTTAGGAAGCAAGCACGCAGAGGCTGATGATGGCAATGACCATGAGTGGACCAGGCAGGGCACTTGACCTTCTGGAGAAGCAGCAGATTAAGATGTCGCCAAGCTCATGCACACAGAGAGGAGGGAGCATGGACACCAGCATCCTCCAGGAGCCCAAGGACTGGAAGGAAGGCGGAATGGGGGAAGAGGAGAGGAAGAGTTAGATTTACACAGCTGTAAATCAATATATTAGGCCAAGTAGAGGATCCTCCCACTGACTTATGTTGTTCATAAACTCTGCCTGCATCAAACATCAAGAAAGACCATGAAAGATAAATCCCTCCTGTAGAGTATTTGGTGTTCTCTCTTTGAAGAATGGCTACCCTGCTAGTTCCCATGGAGCTAATCCTGGAGTTTGGGAAGAACAAGGGCTTTATGTGAGAGAACCACCTCGCTCCTGTTCTCTAAGGCTAGCCCAGACTACTGCGCTCAACTCTGAAGGGATGGGGCAAAGACTCCAAGACCTTCACAGGAGCTCTGGCTTCTGGCCTTATGTCTCCTTTAAGCAAACAAGCCTCTGCAGGGAGCTGGATGCATTAAGCCTGAGTGAAGAGATGGGAACCTCACCATAAAGTCCCCAGGAGACCATCTATGGAGTGGAGGAAACCATGCTGATGTGTTAAAGGCATCAAAGTTGCTGCTGAAAGTAGGGGCTGGCGGGATAGCTCAGTGGTCAAGGTGCTTGGGTTAAGGCTCTTGCCTGCAAAACCTAGCAACCCTGGCTCGATTCCCCAGTACTCATATAAAGCCAGATGCACAAAGTGGCACATGCACCTGGAGTTCCTTTGTAGCAGCAGCTGTTGGCCCTGGCACATCTATTCACTCTGTCTCTTTTCTTGCTATCTCTCTTTGCTTGTGAAGAAATAAATAAAAATGCTGCTAGCCAGGCATGGTGGTACACACCTTTAATCCCAGCACTCAGGAAGCAGAGGTAGGAGAATCATCATGAGTTCCAGGCCACCCTGAGACTACATAGTGAATTCCAGGTCAGCCTGGGCTACAGTGTGACCCTATCTCAAAAAACCAAAATAAATAAATAATAAAAAAAATAATTAAAAAAGGATACTGCTGAAAGGAGATTTGCCTACTCTACAAAGATGTACAACTGTCCTCAACACCTTGGATTTGAGTATCTCCATATATTTGACCATATATAATCAGAAAAGAGAGTTGCTATACTTAAACCCATATAGGCTGTTACTGAACTCCCTTCGGGAATGAGTGGCTAGACAGTCTTTATGGAGCACCTGCCAGGTGTACAGTGTTACTGAGAAGGTCAGGCAGGAAGGTCACTCGTTTGCCTGAATCCCTGGATGTGTGCAAGGAAAGCGAGCTGCTTCCTTCCTTTCCACACCCAGGTCCACTTTTATCATACTTAAGCTTTATAGATGGCCGAGTCTGTTTGTCACAGCAGTCAGCAGCATCTAAGCCAAGGGTCCCCGTGTCAAAATAGAGTGACTCTGTAAGGATCAGATGCTCCCAGTTCCTCCATCCCTGCACACACTTTCTTCCGCTGGTTTGCAGAATTTCTATTCAGGTTAAATTCAATGCATACTCTATAGGTGCAGATTTTCTACTCAAATGACAGTGGGATTAAGCAAGCATAGTAACCCCTAGGAATAAGGCCAGCTGTAGCTGGTCCTTGGTATCCATAGGAGACCACAGCAGGATCCTAGAGGATTACACACATGTAGAGGCTCCAGTCTGTTATAGGAAGTGTGGCGCATATGGCTTGTGATTGGGCGATGGCCCAGGAACCTCATCACAAGTAAAAAGATCTTGTGTCACAATATACATCAATGACACCTAAGCATTAAAACGTACTGTTGGGTATCAGTTAGTTGGTAGCCATTGTGAATGTAGGGCTTACTCTCTGGGGGTATTGACTCCCTGCTGTCCCCAGTGTCACAAGAATGACAGAGCACTTATTCCCAGCCCAGGAAAAGTACAAAATTTAAGCCTCAAGTCCTCTTCCTACCAGGGCCTTCACACCATCACGGAGAGAAAGGGTCATCATCTGAGAGCTACCTGGACTTGCATTTGCATAGGTCCCTCTGCGAGACAGGACACACTGTATCCACCTCTAGGTGACCTCACAGAACAGAAGTGCTATGCAAAGTCATTATACCTGCCTAGCTTCATAGGCCTATTCCCAGATGAACTTCTGACCAAAAAGTTCTTTGTTTTCTCACCTATAAAATATGAGGAAAGTTTTGAGTCAATTTATGTCAAGTAACACCATCAGTGCCTAACACATTAAAGTGCTAAAACAAAATCCATGTTAGTATTTTTTTTTTTGAGACTTGGCTAGACTTGGGTTCTCTCTCTATAGCCTAGGCTGACCTTGAATTTGTGATCTTCTTGCCTGGGTTTCCAGAGTACTCGATTCCAGGTGACTGACACGTAACTGACAAGTAAGCTACTATTCTCAAAATTCTAACAGTTAGTGGATTCAGTCAACAGATGCTTCCTTGGTTAGTTCCCTTGGAGGCTGTGGCTTCGGGGGATTGAGTATTGCATAGAAGGAAGACATAACTAACATCAAGAGGTGAACCGCAGGAGGGAGTTCTAGGGTAGAGAGACTCAAGTCGTCCTCTGGTTGATCTGCTGAGGTGCAAATGCTGTTAGACTCTGAAGAATCTCATTCGCTTACTCATAAATTCAGCTCATCACAGAGCGTGTGCGTGTGTGTGTGTGTGTGTGTGTGTGTGTGTGTGTGTGTGTGTGTGTGGAGGCCAGAGGTTGACATTGGTCCGCTTCCTCAATGGCTTTCTTCTTTCTTTTTTGAGACAAGCTCTCTCACTTGAGCACAGAGCGCCATTCAACCTGTTTCCCTGGTCGCCTTGCCTCTGGGACTCTTCACCACTCCTGTTTGGCATATCCATGGGTGCTGGGGATCTGAACTGCCAGCTTCATGCCAGCACACCAAGCACTTTCTCTATCAAGCCGTCTCCCCAGCCTTTTGGTGGGCAGTCTCCAGGCATCTGGGATGTTTGTTTGAGAGAAGCAAAAGGGATTTTGGAGATGAAGAGTGTGAAGAAATGCTGGCAAATCTTTTGTTGGAAAGAAAACCCATCTAGACCACCAAAGGGAGTAGAAGTGGCTCTGGGAAGGATACCAGTCATCTTCCCTGTGCTGGGGAGGGTGTCAGCGTGCCCAGCCAGAGGACCACCTCATCCTGGGCATGCTATCTAAATCAACAGTGTTCTCAGAGGTAAGGGCCTTTCAGAGCCATTTTCCCGATTCAGACTTTGTCCAAGGGCTTGCTGCGGAGAACACACAAACAGACTGCAATAAAATTAAAAATCACTTTTGAAGGGAACAATATATTGGAAGGATTCATTGCAGAAGTTCAAACAAGGACCCATATGTTTCTTTCCTCTTTATGGTCGAATATATGGAGGGCCTGTAATAAAACGAGGGCAGGGGAGGGGGTGGAGCGGGGCTCAAAGCATAAGATCCAAATGGCAGATAAATAATCAAGATATCTTTATGGTTACGTAGACGCTCACCTCCTGAGCTAGCAGACTTTCCTTGCTGCGATACATTGGCAATGATGTTCTCATTAACATTGGCTGGCTACAATAAGAAATGAACCAATTGTGTTGCTCCTTTTCCTGTCCATCTCTACAACCCACACCCCATTGGTCATTAAGTAACTCTGGAGATATGTCTATCTCTCTCTCTAACTTTATTGTTTAGAAATGCGAAATCCCTTGGGAGTTCCAAGTGGATGCAAGCGACATGAAATTGATATAACAGCTACCCAGAAGTTATGGTGCCTGATAATTTAAGAGAATTCCATTTATTCTCAAAGTCTGTCCTAGGCTGTATACAATGTAAACTTTTATTGTATCTTTGAGATAATAAATTTTCCTATAAATCCCAGAACACATTAGCAGTTTTAGACAAGTTTTGAGCGTCTGAAGGGATAGAAGGGAGAGAAAGAAAATTTTCATACACACACACACACACACACACACACACACACACACACACACACACTTGAACACCCATTTGTGTGCTGGTTTAAGCTCCACCATGGAGTATATGTCACTCCTCATTTTATTTACATCTTCATGTACAGGCCTTGATCTATGGGGGAAAAAATATCAAAAGCTTGGAATGTACAATTCAGCTCTACAAAGAAAGGAATAGAGAGGCTGGAGTGACTGCTACCCTGAAATGTTCAAGGACTCATTTTAATGGCTTTATTTAGTATTGAGACAAGCATCCTTCAGGATTGCTGGGTTATCTTCTAAGAAGTCCTTGTGGAGGCACAGTTCAACCTAAAGTGTTTAACTTGCATATAATGGAATATACAGGTTCATAAAGAAGAAAGGAAGGAAGAGAGGGAGGGAAGGAGAGAGAGGAACGGGGGAAAGAGAAGAGCAGGGAGAGAAAGAAAGAGAAGCAAGGCAAGAAGTCAGTGAAAGAGGGAGAGAAGGAGAAAAGGATAGAAAGAAAGGAAGGGAGGAGGAGAGAAAGGAAAGAAAGAAGGAAGGAAGGAATGCAAGAAAGAAAGTAGGAAGGGGAGGAGGGAGGAAAAAAGAGAGAAGGTGGGAGGAGAGAAGAGCCTATTGTCACTAAGAAGGTGTGGGGTGTGGCCATGATCCTTCTTGGACCACCTTTAAGAGTTCAATCTCTTTCTTTCCTTCGTTTTCTGGTTAACCTTAAGTTTAAGCCCTAATAAAATCCAAATTTATGGGGATCAAGCTTGTCACCAGCCTTTCATTACTGTCAGCTTCTCTTCAGTTTCATCTAATTCAGTTTGGGGCATTTAAAAATGTTTTATCACGCTTGGTGGGGACATTCTGTGGAGTCAACAGCAAGCTAAATAATGACCATTCTGACACAAGTCGAGACCCGAGACTCAGATCAGTGACTGAGATATGGGTAGGGTTTTGGAGAGAAGGTCTTTGAGGGGCCGTCTCCTCATGTTTTAATCAGGAAAGGCGGGTGGCAGGTCACAGAAATTAGGTTTAACCTTCCTGATATATACCGGATCCCTGCCCCTTCACCCCTCCAGCAGTGTGAGAAGGCATTGTTTCTGGAACCCATAAATTAGAGACCAAGCTTTAGTTGCAAACTATAATGACAAAAATCGCAGAACCCCACGAAGCTTAACTCTTGTTCCTCGACATGAGATTTTTATTTATTTTCCTTGGAACGTTAAGCCATGATTGGTGGGTCAACAGGAATCCTGCATTATTTTTTTATTCCTTTTTCTATTTTAATGTAAAAAATGTCTTTCTAGTCACGAGTGAATTTTACGAAGATTTAAGACTGAAAACCACCCAATTGACCCCAGCTTATTTCAAAATCCACAAAGTAAATTATTTAGGTTCTGAACATGGTATATGATGTAAATCCATCCAGGCTGAAGTAAAAAGAAAAACAGAAAAAAAAAAACCAGGAGCTGTAAAGCTGGCTTCTATATTGTTTGGACATAACACTGTTCTCAAGTGAACTCCTAAGGGAACAGGACACTTAAAATAGGGTGTCACATTTCGAGGTAATAAATAGCAGATTGATTCTACCTCCCAATTGATCCTGCAGTTTACTTATACACAAGGTGGAGAATAAAGTACCCAAGGCCTGGTGATTTACTTTGTAGAAATGAGACACTCCGTATTAGCTTAAGTGAACGTAAAGGGCAGCTCCGACTGTTTATTACAGCCTCAGCTCAAATGCCTTCTGGATCGAGTTGCGCTATGTGCGCACGAATATTGCATGCTTTTAGCATCGCTACAATTAAACACATTTTAGGGCCTTGATGCTTCCAAGTAAACAATCTCATCCACCTTCAGAGAGTCCTTCCTTGTCTCTGCTTAGCCTAGACCCCAGGAAACAATGGGGTCACCCTGCCCCTCTCATAGATCCAGCTCAGAGGTCTAACTTTATAGAGAGGGGAAGTGATCTAGGATCTCTGTAACTCTTTTTGGTTCTTTTGCTTTCTCTCCAGCAGGGTGGATTAGCATACAAACATTTGGGGTGATCGATTGAAAACACTTTCATTCGAAGAATGTTTGAGGAATGTTTCAGCATCTTTGGGGACAGGGTGGAGGCACTGGGAAAATGGATCCCTGCGGTGGATTAGAATAGTTGGCCCTGGTTCCCAAGGAAGGAGAAGTGTCCTGGACATAAAGGACACTTTTTGAATTTCTTTGTGTGAGGGACACACACGGGTTGTGTCATGGACCACAGAGAGACCTGGCCAATTCTCCCATCTCCCTATGAAGAAGGTGCTTACACTACCTACATTTTCAGGCTTACAGGGGGTCAGCCATATAGTAAGGACTCAGACCTCTAAGAAGGGCTCTCTAAGGTCCCAAACCCCAAATTACCTGGCTAAGCCTTCATTGCTCTGAATTCTCCATAAATAGGTTTCATGTAGCAACCACAACACCCCCCCCCCAGCCTTACGCAGGAACCAGGCTCAGGCTGTGACACTGGTTTGAAATTCCTAGTCTCTCCTTTGCCTCCTTTTCATTTCTCTGAAGTGTCAGTGGGATATCTCAGTTTTCTTTCTAACCAATGCCGGTTTTATTTTATTTTGTCTTCTTTTAGTCATTAGAGAGATAGGTGTATAGTTGTAGTAAAGAGAGCTTGCTTAAACTCCTAAAATTTAAAAAAAAAAGGGCATATTGTCCAATATGCCTGAGAATTTAATTTTAATTTTGCCATTTCACTGGACAAATGGGAACACATGAACACACATCTCTGAGGAATAAGAAAGCAATCCATTTTCACACACACAAGAAGAGCAGGCTGGAGAATGCTTGGGGCGGGGGTGTTGGTGGCAGGTACAAAATCTCAGCTAGACAGGGAGAATCATTTCTGAGGAGCTGCTTCTCTTGTATGGGGTCCCCATTTTAGAGTCTACATGTAAGCAAGACTATGCAGAATCTGTTTCGCCCAGGCCTGACTTGTTTTCACATGGCATAGTTTACTCTTTTTTTAAGCTGAATGGTATCTACTTCTGTGTGTGTGTGTGTGTGTGTGTGTGTGTGTGTGTGTATGTGAGAGAGAGAAAGAGAGAGGTAATGTACGCTGTGATACTTCTGGAATCAGGAGGTCTTTCAGACTATATCATTCATATGTCTTTCTTTTTTTTTTTTTTTGGTTTTTCGAGGTAGGGTCTCACTTTCTATGTCTTAATTTTTTTTTCTGAGGTAGGGTCTCGCTCTAGTCCAGGCTGACCTGGAATTCGCTCTGTAGTCTCAGGGTGGCCTTGAACTCAAGGCAATCCTCCCACCTCTGCCTCCTGAGTGCTGGGATTAAAGGCATGCGCCACCACGCCTGGTTTATGTCTTAATTTTTGATGGGACCCTCAGTGTAGTTTTGACTTGAGTTCCCCTAATGGACTACAGTTAATAATAAGGTACTATATTAAAAATATTGTTAAGAAAGTATGTTTTAAATATTCTCACCCCAAGGTGATAAGTAGGTGAGGTGATGGATGTGGTAATGAACTTGATTAAATAATCTCATCCTGCATACACATATAAAAACATCAGCAAAACATACGTGATTAAAAAGAAAGTGAAAGGAAACCCACAGGAGGTGAAATATCATTTGCAACTCTCATATCTGATAAGCAACTTATGTCTAGGTATAAAGAATGTGAGCAACTCAATAATAAAATAAGCCAATTAATAAATAGACAAAGGAAATGAGCAGACAGGTCTCCAGAGGAGATACCTAACTTGCCAACATATAGAACATATAGAAATATTCACTACATTACTGCACTCAGGGGAACAAAAATCAAAACCATGCAGAGATACCATCCCCCCCCCCACCATGGTGGCTGTGATAAGAAGAAAGTTAACAGTAAGTGTCCACAAAGATCTAAGATCTGGGTACATTGGGACCCTCACACCCTGCTCAGGGACACATAAACGATGAGTCTTTTGAAAACCAATGTAGCAGATCCTCACATGGCGAAGCATGCAGTCTCTGTATGACTCAGCCTTTCCATTCCTAGAAATGCAAAATCAGGAATCTTACAAGCATTACAGAAAATGGTCCTTGGTTAGAAATCATTCCTTAAAAAAAAATACATTTCCATATTGTTTCCTAGCAAATTTGCTAGCCTGAAAGAACACATAATTCCCAGCTGACACAAATTTTTTCAGAGATAAATAAAAGAAGAAACACTCCAGCACATTTTCTGAGAGAAGTAAAATGTCATTCCAGCATCAGTTCCAGGGAGAAAGGGAAAACAGTAGAAGCTCAGTAATGAAAAAAAAAATTAGCCAACAGCTTCAAGGAAATATTAGAAGAGAGAATTCAATCATGTATAAAATAGATCATTCATCAGAGCAAGTTGGGTTTATCCCTGAGATTCAAGCTTGAATTTACATTTGGAAATCAGGGGGTTAATTTAGCGTGTTCAAATCATGGAGGAGAGAAATTACATGAGCATGTCAGACACAGAAAAAGAAGTGTTGAATATGCATTGCGGTGTGTTGAGTTAAAAAGTGCTCATCACATCAGGAGAAATGGGGACCTTCTTAATCAGACAAAGGGAGCATTAAAAAAAAGCAAAGCAAGCATTTTATTGACAAATTCACTCCATTTAAGATCACAAGGATAGAGAGTTTCTGTCACAAGACAGAAAGTTAGGGCACTACTTCTACTCAGTATTACGCTGGAAAATCTGAAAAGTGAGGTAAGATAAGAGACATTTTTAAATTTTAAAATTAAAACTAAATTTAAAAATTGAAATCTAAAAAAAAGGAAACAAAAATGCCCCTGCCTTGTTGAAAATGTAGTTTGTATATAGAAAAGCCAAAATTATCTACCAGAAAAGTTAAGAAACTTAAGCAGTTTAACAAGGTTGCCTATTTGAACGTAATGATGACATATATCATATTTGCATTGACAGTTAAGTGTTTTTGGAAATACTATTTATAATAGCAATATAGACTGAACTATGTAGGAGTGGATGAAGCCAAAGATGTGTATATCCTTCTAGAGAAAATTATGTAATCATATTGAAAGATGATTTTAGTTATGGATTAGAAAAGTCTAATGCAATAAGAATATAATTTACCTTCAGCATTTTCTATAAATTGATTGGGATTTCACTGAAAATGCCAATGGAAGTTGAATTTGACATTCAAGTGACGTTCATATTGAAGAGTAAAAGGCCTAGGATATTCAAACAGTCTTACAAAGAAGTGATATTGCCCTACCACATGCTGACTTCTAAGAGAGCTCCAGAAGTTAAGACACTAAAACACTGAAGCCAGAGTAGGCAAGTAAACCAATAAACCAGAGGTAACTTCCGGAGACAGATCCACACATAGGTGGAATCCACAGCAATGGTCCCTCCTGCTTAATGAGCTCATCCCTCTGAAAGAATATTAAATCGACCCCTTCTCGCCTCCTTTCCCAAAAGCCAGTTTTAGCCAATGCAAAAGGCAACACTATAAAAATTTTGGAAAAAGATTTCTTGAGGCTTTGGAAAACATAGGGGGAAAAAAAGCACAAAGCCTAAGGGGAAATATTGATAATTTTATCAAAAGTGTCCATAGAGAGTGAAAACAATTCCTAAATGAGAGGGGTTTTATATAAATGATAAAATGAATATAAAATAATACATAATATATACAACACAATATCCACAAACTGATAAAAGCAAGTCTTTCCAGTGAGAAAAAAAATAATCTGACAGAAAAGTAGAATATTTGAACAGATTCTTCAAAACAAGAATCTTGAATTGCCAATAAACATATGGAGAATGCTGGTCACCTTTTGAAATAGAAAATTGCAGTCAGGACACCATGAAATGATATTTTACACCTTACCAATTGGCAAAAAAAAAAAAACCTTTAATGCCTGGTTATATCAAGTTTCAGTGTGAATATTAAGTTGTATATACCTCTGGAGGAAATGTACATTAGTGTAGCCATTTTGGAAAACAATTTTGCATTTATGATTTAGTACAATTGAAAAGAGAAAATATCTGAGACGCTATATTTCACTCATAGGTGCACAACCTAGACCCCTTCTCATGGGAAGCATTAGCATGGCAATTAAGTAACAAACAATATTTTATTAAAAGCCAAACAAATAAATGTGAACAGAGGACTGGAGAAATCACTCAGTGGTTAAGGTACTTGCCTACAAAGCCTAATGACTGGGGTCTGATTCCCCAGTGTCCATGTGAAGCCAGATACACGAGGTGGCACATGTATCTGGAGCTCGTTTGCAGCAGCTGGAGGCCCATTCTGTCTCTGTCTGTCTATCTCTCTCTGCTTGCAAATAAATAAATGAATAAAAATTTTTAACCATGTGAGCAGACAGAAATACATATGGCCTATTGAATGGCTATAGGAGTGTATATGGACACATGATAGAAGTGAGGTTTGAACCGCTAATATCACTGAGGTTGAAGAGGAGATGCTGGTCACAGCTGACCCGTGATGTGGGAGTTCTCACAAACCACATATGACAGATGAGAGACGGAGCCCAGGAGTGAGTAGACATTATGATAGGAAATGTTCCAGCCATTGCTAATCTATTTCTTATTGGACTGGTATATGAGCTCTTTTAATTTTTCCCCTTATTTTATTTATCTATTCTTTTTTAAAAAATATCTTATTTATTCATTTTCAAGCAGAGAGATAGAGAGAAAGAGAGAGAGAGAGAGAGAGAGAGAGAGAGAGAGAGAGAGAGAGAGCGCACCAGGGCCACCACCTTGTGGATCTGGCTTATGTGGCTCCTGGGGAATTGAACCTGGGGCCTTAGGCACTGGAAACAAGTGCCTTAACGGCTGAGCCATCTCTCCAGCCCTATTTATCTATTCTTAAAAATTCCATATAAACCGGGCGTGGTGGTGTACGCCTTTAATCCCAGCACTCTGGAGGCAGAGGTAGGAGGATCACCATGAGTTCAAGGCCACCCTGAGACTACATAGTGAATTCCAGGTCAGCCTGGGCTAGAGTGAGACCCTACCTCGAAAAAACAAAAAACAAAAACAAAACAAAACAAAATTCCATATAACCATTTTGAATTGTTTAATATAAACATTTCTAAAGGCTTTACAAGTATGATGGATGCTAGACACAGAAAAAAACCTCAAACAAAAATCTTCATTGATTCTCAAATGACACGGGGCAACGAAATGATGGGAAAACTGCTCCATTCAGCTACAGGCTACCAAAAATGTCCCTTATTCCTGATATTAATATGCCAAAGCTGCTGGGTGGTTTTCCTGAGAGAATTATCCATTCCAGCAGAATGAAGTTCCTTGAGGCTCTGATGTCACTTCCCAGGGCGGCTGTAGCATCTCCATCTTAACCTGACAACTGTCTGTGAGTGTTCACTCAGTCATAGGAGTTAGCGTGGACACATGTCGCTCAGTTCTTATGATAACCGGAGGAGCCAATGCTACTCTTCTCTTTATTTTAGTGACAGAAACGTGAGAGGTTTGAAATGATCTGAAGTGCCAAGAATTCTTTCATTTCTCACAAGTGCCTGAGCTGGGTTTGAACCAAGATCCAACCGGCTCGAGAGAGCCTGCTTGTCTGGCCCTCTCCTTATCTTCAAGAGTTGAACAGCTCTGGCTTAGGACAAGCTGATAACTTCAGAAGCATGGCCACTGAACTAAAACCGAAATAATTCTGCAATCTGGATCAAGCTGGCTCACCCCTATGGATAATAAATTATTAGCATAACAGACAGAGGTATTTCTGAAACTTGGAAATCCCATTTTGGTGGGCTTCTCTGTTTCCCTATCTGTGACCATCATGTGACTTGTACAAGTCCTTCCCTGGTGGTAAATCCATATGTCCACACTCATGCAAGATTGCCACATGACACCCCAGATTCTCTGAGCCCTATCAATATTCCTTGGACCCCACAGACCTGTGGAGCTCCTGACAGCCGGATCATTCTGTGACCTAAAACATTTCTTCCAACTGCTATGAAAAGGGAGCCTTTCTTTTTTGCAGCCTGGGGAGAGCAGGCGCCTTTGGTTACAAGTCGGCACTCTCTCTGCAAGCTGAGAAACTCTGGGACTTCTGCAGCATTTTAGTGTCTACCAAGGAGGGCTTTGTGTCAAGCTGGTTGGCAATAAAACAGGAAATGAGGACAGGAGCATTAATAACCTTTGTAAACAGCACCCTCAAGACCTTCAATCACCAATTTGAGAGTGTTCACCACCCGGGTAGGGGAAGGAAAAAAAAAGAGAAGAAGAAGAAGAAGAAGAAAAAGCCAAACAGGAAATGCAATGAAGGGCAGATGAAAGCAGATCAATAAAGAGAGGAACATTTGGTTTGAAGTCTTGCCTTTCAAATAATGGAAGACCCCCCCCCCTCGCCACCCCTTCCACAAAGTAATTTGGGACATTACTGCAGGTCTGGCCCTTAGGTGTAATTGCTCCAGATTCCAGCCACCCAGAGGTTTAGAATTCCGGGGTTTATGCAAAGAATTCAGTTTGGGGATGTAGATTTACTACCGACTCTTAAGTGGACTTTTTTTTTCCTTTAAGGGGATTTTCCTAGTGTTGGAAGAGAATACTATGAATTTCATTTTTCATTTTTTTCCGTTTCTGCCAAGTGAAAGAAATGACAGGAAATTTTTGTTCGCGCCTTGTGTTTGCAGGACAACAGGATGCTATATTTGATGGACGTGCATAGCCAGTTCTGGAACAGAGAGGCACTAGGGTTTGCTAGACCCAGGCACCTCTCTCAGAGCAATAGTGTGACAAGCTGACCCCTGAGGTCACTCAGAATCCAGCAGTCACATGTTTCCTCTGCCTAAGGAAACACAAAAGTCAAGTGGGGAGTACTCAGAGATGCCAGGACTCTTGAAAACCCACCAGCATGGAGCCTGAGGGGATTCAGGATCCTCTTGAGTGTACAGAAGTGAATAGCAAATAGCACCTCATGTCTTCCCAAACCTTTTACTGGTTTAAGACATGACTTTTGTTTTAAAGATCTCGAAGAGAATGCTAATGTCACAGTTTTTCTTTCTGCTTTGCAGAGATAAGAACAGAGATTTGAAGAGATCCTGAAACGAAAACAAAGGGATTAGGGGGTTAGGAGAAGGTAAGGAGATAAGAAATCTGCTTCCAGAGTAGCCATTACTGTGTGATGGGACCAGGAAAAGAATTCCAGTCTCAACCCTAACTGGATTTCCAGCCCCCTTCCCCTTGGGAAGTCACCCATCTCTGCAGCTGGGAGAGTCTGCAGGCAAGAGGACATTGCATGAGCCTCCTAGATGAAACTGTATCTTTTTAAATTGAATAGAACCCAATCACCTTTTCTGCTAATTCTATAGCTCCAGCTGTATTTAAAAGGAAACACCTGTCTCTTCTTATCACTATCACTCATTCATTTTGATCACAGGTTCATCCCCTCATCAGATAATGTGTTTTAAAACATTCACACCCATTTTGGTCATGAAGCCATCCGTGGGCAAGGTGAGCGAATAGCCCACAGTGAGCTTTTTTCCCCAGCCTCCTTCTCTTCCTTCTTGTTTCTTTCATAAACACAGAGTTCTAGGCAAGAAGCAAAGCCCTTCTGAGGGCCACAGGCTTGGTCGGTTTGTAGGTTGTTTGGTTTTGCTTCTGTGGTTGGGTTCTTTTTGGCGATGGTGGGGATGAGGAAGCAGCATTTTACAACGAATGCTTTATGACATCGAAGTTACTGACCAGCTTCTCAATACCAATGATTTACAAGTATTAATATTCAAGCTAGTCTCCAAAAGACTCCCCCTCCCCTAACACCTCACATTCCTCTGCTTGGGTCACGGTTGCTGTGGTCACCAGGTCACAGGCCAGTCGCTGCAACCATATGTCATTGACCCCTTTACCTTTCTTGAACCGATTCTGGGAAAATGGACTTCTGTAAGCCTGTATGTCCCATCGGAGCATACATCGGAGAGTGACTTACAGAACCACATTGGGCCCTGCTTCTCACTACTTAGGCTTACCTGGGTAAGTTTTCTAAGTTTTAGAAAATCCTGATGTTCAGTCTTTACCCCAGAGACAGACATAACTAGTCTGGTGTCCCTGGGTATCAGGAGTTTCAAGTTTCAAAAGTTTCTTAGTAGGTTTCACTTCACAGTCAAATTTGAGAGCCATGATCTGAATGCCTCCCATTTTCCCTGCTTCCAGGTTTTGGCTTTTCTATCTCATAAGTCATGAGATCTTCCAAGGTGGGACAGTCTCAATGCGCATGATTTTGGCAAGCTTCTGTAACAGAGAATGTTAAGAGTTATTAAATGACCCCCACCCCTAACCCTCTTGCCAACACCTGGTATTATTCAGGAAAACAGTGCCCATGGCACTGTGCATGTTAGTACCCCATGCTGAGATGCAAGCTGCACCCTCACCCTTCCAGACAAACCACTGCTTTTAGCAAACTGCGCTCTTCTCTGGTTCCTTGAAGCCTGGATCAACACCCGACCTCTCAAATACTGTGATTCTATTGAGAACCACTGCAGAACCCTTCCCTGCTGGGGCTCAGTGCCTCGCTCTGCTCTGTGGTGTCTGATGGCAGCTTTGCAGGAAGCCCATCTTTGTCAGCCTGCAATTAAATCAGTCACCAAAGTCTTCTCTTTGCAGTGCAAAGTCACCTCTATGCAGTGTTTTAAAAATTATTTGATTGCCCTGAATTTTGTGGCAAATATAACTAAGAACAAATGGATACTGTTGAGATTACAGCAATTGGGTTTTGTTCTTCTCCTGTCTCCAAAAAGCTGAAGATTTTTCATCATGGTTTTAACAAACTAATCTCGTGTGTTCCTTTCTGTAACTACATACACTTGAGTTTCACAGGGGAAAGGAAAATGAGGGAAGAAAGAAGAGAACGTTAAGGATGTTGATTGGATGCGAAGCTGAGATGAAGATGAGCCAGGTCTTAAAGGGGCTTTCTCATTTTCTTTGTAACCTAAAATCTAGCTTAAGTACCAAAATATCTGTATCCATTCTCACCCTATTAACAACAAGAGAAAAGAGGGGAATCAGTTCTAATCACCCTTTGTTATGTTCTTCTCATTTTAATGTGCATTTTCTGACTGTGTAGAAGAAGCTTCGTTATGTAATTTAATAATTAATTAAATATCTAAGTGGTTAAAAAGAGAGAGAGAGAGATGTGTTTGAGCTTGCAGGGAGTGGGAGAATCTGAGGTTTAATTAAACGTAGGAAATTTCCTGAAAGGCATTCAGCAGACTCAACAAACTCTTCCTTTCTTCCTAAAACTTCTCTTGATACCAGGTGCAAAGTGGCCTTTAACACTCAAAGGCAAGAGCATCACTTACACCATAAAACAGGGCTCTGGGCAAACATGAAGAGGTTTACTAGTGAGAGTGTAAACCTCCCCGAAAGATGACATATAATTGTTCCCCAACAGGTGCAGCTTTAGATACCCATGGCCCTGGATGGAAAAAAAAAGATCTGTATGTGACTTGATTTAAATAGCAAACAGGAAGCTTTTGCTGTGAATCAGGTATGAGATGGAAGAAGCAAAGAGATTGTCTATAAATGTGTGATTTCACTTGTCCCAGAGATACCATGAGAGCCCTCTGATCAATGTAAACACTGGAAAATCTAAGATCAGATATTGGCAAGTGAAAGATCCAGCATGCACAATGAATAACACTGAAGAAAGATGTCGCCTCCTGGTATAGTCTCAGGTTAGGACTTTCAGATCTCAGAGCTATGAAGGCCCATGCTGACATTGATCACTGCCAATGCTGTCTCTCCACACCCATATGGCTCTGCAGGACACTCTGGCGGGCGAGACAAAGGCATGGCTTTTGCTTTGCCCGGTGCTCCATGAGACTTTGAGTACAGTTCCAGAACCCATGATCCAACTCCCTAACCTGACCATGTACAGACTCTCAACTAGGACCTGTGTGTATGAGGACATGCCATCCTCCATGACAGTGAAGACTTCTAGTAAAACAGGTCCTGTGGGCTGAGAGATGGCTCAGCAGTTAAGGCACTGCCAGCAAAGCCTAATGAATGACCCAGGTTCAATTCCCCCAGTACCCACTTAAAGCCAGATGCACAAAGTAGTGCATGCCTCTGGAGTTTGTTTGCACTGGCTTCAGGCCCTGGCCTGCCCATTCTCTCTCTTTATGTCTCTCTATTCCCAGTATATATATATATATATATATATATATATATATATATATATATATATATATCCTCACAGTGAATGTATTCCACTTTCATCAGTTCCTTCCAACTTCCTTTCAAACTTCCAGTGGGATGAAGAAAAGGAGATGAGCTGAAAGAGGCAGGAAGAGAGAGGGAATGAATGCAGGGCCATGGGAACAGCACGTAAAAAGATCTTTTCTGCAACCCAGCAGGGGTATTGCGCTCACCATATTGTGGAGTGTATGTGTGTAGTATATGTGGTGTGGTGTGTGAATGTATAGCATATGTATGCATCCCCTGCACATGCGTGTGGAGACCAGAGAACACTGGGTGTCCACCTCTATTCTTCTCTGCCTTATTTCCTTGAGACAGAGTCTCTCGCTGAACTTGAAGCTGCCATTTTTTTGGCCAGACTTGCTGACCAGACAGCCCCAGTGATTCTTGAGTCTCCAGTGCCCTTAGGATTGGGATTATAGGCAGGTGTCCTGGACACCCGGCTTTTTGCATGGATGCTAGGAATGTCCAAGTCCTCACACACTCTAATGCTTACACTCATGGTAAGCACTCTGACTCACTGAACAATGACCAGTAGTTGAAATTGAAGGCAAATGGAATTAAAGTTAAGTTAAGAATGCAGCCACATTTTTGGAAAACGGAGGTCTTTTGTGATGGGTGAGACTCAATATACTACAATGTAATTATTTATCCACCCAAGAATTTCGATGAGAATTCTTCATCCTATTATCCTGTCTTTTTTTTTCTTTTGTGAAAACATGAATGCATTTTTAAAGGTCAGAAACTAAATGGAGCACAAAGGTAAAAGTTGAAATGAGGATCATTCTCCTGTGTGCAGGCCAGGCATAGACTTCCTGCCTAGTTCATCTTAGGCTGGGTACATGGGACTAGATGCAAGGACCAGATTGCCACTGAGACACAGTGGGTCAGTTTGGAGGGTCACCCCCTATCCTCGAGGTAGGGGCAGTGCTGTCTATGCAAGGTCACAAATCTACCTGACTGCATCAAAACCATGTCAAGACCTAAACGAAACTGTAGAGCACCTTCCTTTTTAAAATAATCAAGAAGCTCAAGACGATCACAGCAAGACTGCCCACATCATATGAACATAAAGCCAGCCTGAGCCACACACCATGAGAACTTTTCTGTCCCCAGTGAACCAAAGAGGGACTGAGCTCCCCCGAGGCATTGTGACTTGGCTAAGGACGTGGGACCCATGGGAGTTAAAAGCTGTATGCAAGCTAAGCATGTAGGACCTCAAAGATTACAGTCTATCTATAACCTGTAGCCCCTGAATCCTTCAACTTTCCAAGGACAGCTTCCTGGCTTGGGGATAAGGGGGGAAATTGCTATGTATTAATTTCCCAAAGGTGCCCTAGAAATAAGTCTGCCTGGGAAATGTTTAGGATGATCTGTACATTATGATAATTCAAACCAAATCACAATTCTTATCTTGGAGTGAAATTTCATAGATGAATCGGGGTTTATTTATAATAAGTATGTCTAGTCAAAATAGAAGGACTACTTAACATTATAATTAAAACTGATACATATCTAGTTGAAAAACTTTCCAGTACCTAAAATACTTCCACAGGAGATGGCTACATACTTTGGCACAAAATCTCTCTGTCCCTTCCAAAGCATTTCATGTTTTATTCTGAGGGGGGAGGTTGCACGTTTTCCCACAATATCATATCAAACAAGAGGGTAACATTATGCATTCAGTGAGCCTTGGTCCCTGGTAGCACTGGTATCAAATACACTTGTACTGTAAGCTGAGATCCAAGGAAACATTTATTTATTTAAAATATTTTACCCATATGTTAAACAAACAGCAATATTTCATTTCATAGTGTTTTTAACACGGTCCTGTAGACAGAAATCTTGCAGACTGCCTCTAGGATCATGCTTACATCTGTAGACAGATTTCATTAATTTCCTTCTTTGAAGTCAGATATCCACTTAGAATTTTGCATTTGAACCTGGTTCACTTGGAAGTGGGCTTTAGATACCAACTATAGAAAACTGTGCAACTCAATTTCATTATAGTCATTATTTTTTTTACTTGTAGAAATGTGGCCAAAATTTTGGCAAGTCTGGTGACCCCCGTTTTCAAAATCTACAAGGGAATAGTTTTACAATATCATTATTAAGTACAGAAAATATCACAACTTCTGCTTTAGGATCTAATTTTTCTTCAAACTTCTTTCATTTTGTAAGTAATCAGCTTGCCCCTTCCCCTTTTTCTATGACTGTGCACGTGTGTTGTATTTGTGGTGTGTGTGGGTGTGTGTGTGTGCATATATGGATGCAGATGTGAGTGCCGTGTGCAGGTGTCATGAGAACTGAGTGTCCCTAATTCAACAATTCTAAACCCACAACATTCCAAAATCCAAACTGTTGCGAATGTCTATATGATTCCACAAGTTAAAATTGCATTGCTGATCTCATTGTCTAGATTACTGTCAAAATTCAGGCACACTTCATATAGCCTTCAGACTGTGTATACGAGGTATGCATATGAGAGCCATGTATTGGTTTGAATGAAAATGTATGTCCCCCATAGACTCAGGTAGTTTGGATTATGCTTCCTTAGTCTGCAGCAGATGGAGCACTGCTGGAGGAGGTGTGTCACTGGGGGTGGAGAGAGCCAGCTTGAGCTCTGGCTGTTCGTTCCCTCTCTGCTGTGGATACTAAAGTGAGCCAGCTTCTTCTGCCATGATGAAACTTCCCCTGGATTCTGTAAGCCTGAAATAAACCATTTCCTCCCATAAGCTGCTTCTGGTCAGATGTTTGTCCCAGCAACAAAAAGGTTCACTGCTACACAATATGAATGAATTTCACATTTAAACTTGAGTTCCATCTCTAACATGTATCATTAGGTATGTGCAAGGACCCCAGAGTCTTAGAATCAATCTTAAAATCTGACACACTTCTGATTCTATGCATTTCCAAAAAGGAATATTCAGCCTTCATTAGTGAGCCAGTGACCCAGACCAATGATTCCAGAGCACACACAAGCATGCACACATGCCAGTCCTTTGTCACCAGGAGAAAGAAAGAATCGTATCAAAATTGCTATCATGTTAGTGTTGGAAAGTGCTATGAAGGTTGCTGAGGGAGAAAAGTCATCAAAAGTCTTACTCCCTGAGAAGGAATTCATAATCGGTACTGAAAATGTAATCAAAAGCCTATGGGTGGGAAGGTCATATCTCTGAGGAGGGAAGCTCTATTGTTGTCTGGCTAAACATTCCTGTTGGGCTCATCAAATTGTTCTGTAAGCATCTGTGTTTGTGCCCTTCGATTAGGGCTGCTCTCAACCTTTCCAGAGATGCTTCTTTTTGTAGCTGGTGGTGAGTCCTGGGGAGAGTTAAAACTCATCAAACTGCTGAGAAAAAGTGACTCTTGAGTGCTCAGTGAGACATCGATGTCACTTCCTCTAGGGCTCAAGGGGATCAGAAAGAATGTCAGAGCCTGAGGATGGGGGCAAGTGTTTTGGAATGCTGTCTTCTGGACATGGAGAGGCCATTGCATTCATGATCTCACATTGACTGCTGTTGCCTGCACAAGATCTGGACAATATTGGGCCCATCAAGATTCCATCGTGGATAGTGGAGGAGGGAAAAAAAAATAAGACAAAGAAGAGTGACAGATTAGAAAGAGGAAGGATCAGGAACAACATGTATAAAAATTGTCAATGAAATACTTTTTTTAAAATTGTCCACAATGAGTTACATTATTTAGTGGGCAAACAATGAGTTGTTATCCCCAATTCCCTGATGCCCCCTCCCCCATCCCCAATCAGCTGGATATCCTCCTCCATGGGTCGTCTGGATCAGTCCTTGTGGCAGGGGACCATGGATAGCCTAGTATTCAGCCAGGTTCTCCTGGCCCTAGTATGTTGTTACTGAGGGGTGCCATGCCTCTGGATAGTCTCCCCCACCACGGCTCTCAAAATCTTTAATGAAATACTTTTAAAAATTGTCATGATTAACATAAGCCATGCAAAATTAAGTGGGCACTGCCCGACCCTATTTCCTTTATCATCATCCAGTAAAGGCATATACGTGAGCATGGTCTTCCAACCTGCAGAGGTTGGCATGATCAGTTATGTTTTCACGAATAATCTGAAATTCTAAGTCCACCTTCTATGTTGTTGACATCGCTGCATGTCTGTTTATAATTTCCAAACATTTTTTACAGTGCAATTAAGGAAGTCCTGCATTAACATCAAATATTTATAACCGATTAACTATTTAGCTTTGGAGTGGAACCCAGGACAAAACTTCCCGTGTTAATCATTCCCACATAGGATCTCTGTCCATTCTCGCAGGAGCTAACAAGGATCCATGTCTGCGTACCTCCTGTCTGCCTCAAGCTACAGTGACTACAAACCTATGGAACTTTATGCTTTGACACCAGGGTCTCCCATGGCTGGGCCTTTGATAGAGCAAGAAGGTTGGAATGTGGGAGTGTGCTGGCCAGGAAAAGATTTCTCAGGGGGTTTGGAAAGAGCCCACTGCAGCTGTGTCTTCCTCAGTCACTACTCTGCAGCCAGAGGGGGGTTGGACCACTGAGGCAAGGCAGCCAGGTTGGAGGATTACGAATCCAGGTGCAGAATTTCAAGAAGAAGTGGGTTTTCTGCCAAATTCACTGAAAAAGTTATAATATTATGGTAGCCTCTTGTTACAATGTCAGTTTGAAAACTTACCCCCTTTGACTCTAAGTAAGTCTTAGATCTAATGAGTTAGCTTTCCAGAACTGGATTCATTAGGACTGTTCCCTTTACACATGGAAAACAACACGTGTAAGAGGACTTGCTCTCTTGTCTTTTGTGTTTTATTATTTTAGTGTATGTTTTGGATGCTTTCTCTTTTTTACACATTTTTTAAATTTGCATGTCTGGGGCTGGAGAGATGACTCAGCGGTTAAGGCACTTGCCTCCAGTGCCTAAGGCCCCGGGTTCAATTCCCCAGTACCCATATAAGCCAGACCCACAAGGTGGTGGCCCTGGTTCTCTCTTTCTCTTTCTCTTTCTCTTTCTCTTTCTCTTTCTCTTTCTCTTTCTCTTTCTCTTTCTCTTTCTCTCTCTCTCTCTCTCTGTATCTCTGCTTGACAATGACTAAATAAAATATTTTAAAAAATTTGCATGTCTGTGTGTGTATCTATTTGTATGTATGTATGTGCATAAGTATGTATGTACGTATGTGTGTATATATATGTGTGTATATGCATATATGTATGTATGTGTGTATATATATATATATGTGTGTATATGTATGTGTGTATATATGTGTGTATATATGCATGTATGTATATGTGTTTGTGTGTGTGTGTGTGTGTGTGGTGTGCCAGGATCTCTTGCCACTGCAAATGAACACCAGACACTTCATGCCACTTTGCACCCAGCTTACATGGGTCACTTAGAAATTGAACCTTAGCTGTCAGGCTTTGCAAGCAAGCACCTTTAACCACTGAACTTCCAAGCACCATGGTTTCATTTTTATCTGTGAGGTCTTGCGGTGGTTTGAATGTGACATGTCCCCTTAAATCTCATGAATCTGTGTGATTAAGCCTCATACTCAATCCGAAACTGGTAGAGCTTTTGGGTATGGGGAGCCTTGCTGGAGGAGGGGTATCACTGGAGATGGACCTTGAGTTTTAATAGTCCTGCCCACCAGGAGTTCAGAACTAGCTCACTCTTGCTGCTCCCTCCCAGGTGATGGTACAAGATGTGATACTAGCCATTTCCTGCCATCCTCCCATCCATGTCATGATAAAACATCCCCTCGAGACTGTAAGCTGAATAAACCCTCTTCTTCCATAAACTGCTTCTGGATGGGAACTTTGAAAGGAAGCTGCGACAGTCTCATTTCAGAAAAGGTCATGAGCATGTTTAGGCTCGTAAAGTATTCTGTTGTTACAGAATGATATCTCTCTGTCCAACCCAAATTACAGAATTGAGTCTCAAGGACGGGATTGGCTGACTTGGTCAAGTTCTCAGCCCTTCTGCATTTATACTGGATACGGTGAATCTGACACTGATGAGTCACACATTGCCCTCCACATGGAAATACCTCTAGCCCCACTAGAAATATATTAGGTAAAATTATCAGACGATGAGAAAATGGGTCCTGGGCAAAGACCAAGAATGAGGATGTTTGTGTCTGCTTACACCTCCTTACCCATTTGCAGACACAGAACAGTGTGATTATAGCTCACTGTCTGTTGTTAAAAGATAATTTTCCATAAAAAAAAGAAAAGAAAAGAAAAAAGGTAAAGCTATGACTTTCATACAGATATACAGTGAACACATGTCAAAATTTTTCTTTAAGTCATTAAACAAAATGAGGGAACAATGCAGATGTCACAGGCAGTTCAGAGAAGTCAGGGAACTGCTAGTACTAGATCAGGAAAAAGGGAATTGAGCTTGAACGGGTTGCAGAGCCACCTGTGTGGGGGGCGTGCTGGCTCCCTGGAGCACTCCATCCCATTGGGTCTGTATACCTTGTACATCCAAGGCAACGGAGGTGGAATCAGGCAGTGAAGAAGACTGCCCCACATCACACAATTCTCCACTCCAGACCCTCCAGACACTTTTCTGCTTATTTCAGAATTCTTTACATGATGTTGTCCAAGAGAGATGATGGTTCTTTATCCTAAAGTAAGGCTGGCCTCCTCAGCTCTGGCCTGATTATTTACATAAGGGCAGCGAGACCATTAATTTCCAAAGCAGACTTTCTTAAGGTTGCTTTTCTGGAAGTTTCCATATGAAATATTAGACTGGATTTTTTTTAAAGCCTCTATTATTTGGTATCCTAAGGCTAGGAAGCCAAGCCTACCAGAAATGCTCTCCACTAGAGTTCACCTGCAGAACTTGTAAATGTTAAATTCCTCTCTCCAAAATAGCCCAGTGTTCGCAGGACAAGAAGGATTTCTTCATTACAACTGGATCCACCAGCTTTTCTGGGAGGCTTGTTTTAGTATTGTCTTCCCAGCATCCTTCTTAGTTTCTTAGGCCTTTTTATTTATTTCTTTGAGAGAGGCAAGCCCAGTGTGAATTCTCGATCCAAGTCAACTTGTCTAGAAGTTGCTAGATCTGAATTAAAATAATGTTCCAACTGCACAAGTATTTTTAAATCTTTTTAATTTGAGCGAGACAGAGATGGAGAGAAAGTCAGTATGGGCACGCCAGGGCTTCCCATGGCTGCAAACAGACATCAGAGGTAATGCGCCACTTTGTGCATCTGGCTTTATATGGGTGCTGGGGAACTGAATGAACCAAGGTCATCAGGCTTTGTAAGCAAGCTCTTTTAATCACTGAGCCATCTCTTTAGCCCTGCACAAGTACTTTAAATAATAGCTGTTGCCTTTATTCTCTTGAGTTATTTGGGCTTCAAAGAGTCGTTTTCTTGTAGCCTATAACTACCAGTACTTACAATATTTATACACAGAAACTTAAAATTTGCAATGTTATTTGCTAATTCCCTTGAAGAAAAATGATGAACAAAATGTTTGCTAATATCTTAATGTTAGGATGAAATTAGTGGGGATGTCACAAACCCGCTGAGGTTCCGTTCTCAAGGGTCAGTTGGTTCCCCAAACTGCAAGATCGCAATGATGAACAAAAGTTGGAAAGTTTTCGTATTTGAGATAGTATTTCCAAAAATATGGGAGTATAGATACTCTTTCCAACATTCTTTGTATACATTCCGATGAGTAGGACCATATGAGTGTTTTTTTAAAGAAAGAGAGAAGAGAGAGAGAATGGGTTGCCAGAGCCTCCAGCCTCTGAAAATGAACTCCAGATGCATGTGTGTCTGGCTTTACGTGGGCATTGGGGAATCAAACCTGGGTTGTTAGGCTTTGCAGACAAGTGGCTTAACCACAGACCCATGTCTCCAGCACACTATGACTGTCTTTAATAGAAGGCTGAACCTGTCTGGGATCCTCTACCCTGGGATGATTCCCCTACGGGTGAGCTCCACCATCCTTCAACAGGTCTACTTGGGCTTGTATCCATGGTGAAGTACTTAGAGTGCACCCAGCGTGGAAGTATGCAAGCCCTCTCTGTAGCAGGGTCCCTTCTGCTATATCCTATTGCCCAAAGCAAGTGCCAAGGCTATTGCAGATGGAGGGTGAGAAGCAGATCCACTCCTTGATGTGAAGAGTATGTTGCCAGGACACGGATGCAGGAGGAGATCTGTTGATTAATGCAATTCATTTAGCACAGACCCATAACTTGCGAAAGACTTCTCTAGGGCAGGAGGGTCCCATGACATAAATACCTGTCTCACCAAGCAGACGTTGATAGATGCTGAGCTGGAGGCTCAGACCACCAGCACCTAATGGCAGAACAGGAAAAAGCCGAATTGGGAGCATCTGCAGAGGCTTCCAAGGAGTGAGATTGGGGCACGTTATGAAGGCCAGGCTAAGAGCTTCCTTCAGGTAAGAAGGGGCATTGGTGGTGACGGAGGGGAGGTTGTAGGCCGGCAGCTGAAATAGGTAATCTGCGATTCACACATTTTTGTTCGTATTTATAGACTAAAGCCATGGGCAGCATCCACAGAATCATAGTATAGAATGGTCAAATACACACATCGAATTTCCAATCTTGTTTTTTTTTTTTTTTTAACCCAATGAGAGTCAAGATAAATTTGGGCAAATTGTTTCTCCTCTGGGTTTTTATTTATCCTTCATAAAAATCACTCTTATAGTTTGACTATGTCAAATACTTTCTTTGAAAAAAGAATTGTGCACAGGGCCCTGTAAAATTAAGCAAAATGAAAACCCAAGTGACTAAGCTGCAGTGCATTCAATCAACAGGAGTTAATATTAATATATGTGCTGCGGATGAGTGATACGACGGGAAGAGATTTAATATTAAAATTCAGAAGTCACGTGAAGGGCAGTTCAATGAAAAGAAATGCAAGTGATTGATAAACTTATAGAATGTTCTTCTGCCCCTCACTCATAGGAAAAACACAAATTACATAATCGTGACTTTATTTTTTTTTTTGCTTAAAAGTTGGCTAAATTTAAAGATTGGCATTTTCTAGAGCTAGAAAAGTGGGTGACTATGCCCTGTTTGTGCTGTTGCAGAGCGTCCAAAATGGGCTCAATTCTGTAGGTCTATTTGGTGGATTGCATCAAAAAATCTGAATTTTATGTATTTTAGTCAAAACACTCTGTATCAGTAACATAATTCTAGTAACTTTTTCTCACCCACATGTACACTCTATGTATATATGTGTATACATATTTATGTATGTAATTATATATGCATGAATAGATATTCTTCCAAAATAATATTAATTCAGCATTTTATATATTAGGGGAAATTGGAAGGCACCCTAAATACCTTGAATGAAAGCAAAATTATCTATAGCACTATGCAGGTCATCTACAATATAGTGTTAAAGGAAAAAATATAAGTTGCAAAATACATACATACACAGCATCACATATGTTTCAAAGTATATGTATGATGTGTTAGAAGAAGTGCTGGGTTCTATCTTATCCAGAGATCAGCCTGCAAAAATGAGATGTCGTATTTTGAAGAGCTTTGTAGGCTGCGTAATGCTGTGTGATTAAAGCTAGTTTTCAGATTTGAAAACTTCTTGTAGCAGATGAATTTATTTGAAAACACTAGAACTTCCACTGAAGTTCCACCTCTGACTTTCCCACAGAGCTGCCGATAATCTGTAGAAGGAATCCTGCTCACTAGCTTCCATGGGCCCTGGACATGCAGAAACCATGGTCCCTACTGGGTCTTTCCCCATCTCCTTTTCCTTAGGGGAGATTTCAACCAGCACTGCTGTCTCTCTGTCTTCTCTCAGCCCTTTTCTTTGCAGAACAAATGGTTAAACTGGATAACAAACTAATAAAAAAAAAAGATAATTTGGAATCTGGGGCATGATTGGGGCCACAAGGCTGATGACATTTCATGTTGTGATCCGAGAAAAACCTAAAATAGAACCCTCTTCAATTACCATAATTTCTACTGTCATTGCCGTTTCTGTACATAAAAGCATTTGGTCTGAGGCACAACAAATTTATCTGTAAATTACATAGTAAAGGAGAAGGAATGGACTTCCCTTTAAGAGAACAAACAGAATCAGTCATTTATGGCGATATCTTCATCTTAACCGACGTGTGAATACAACCAAATGTGTGCTCCATTATTTTATAAAGTTCTGGAGACCGGCACCCAAACCCACACCCACCCCTCTCCCAAGTTTAATTAAACCAGTATCACACTGAGACTGGAAGAAAAACACAATGGTACAACAATAAACAAACATTAATCATGATCATTACATACATTTTATTACGTGAAATAAATAATACCATGGAGCTTTCAGCAGACGAGAAAGCTCTTCCTTTTGGATAACATCCTAAGGAAATTGAGGGGTAAAATAATACTAATAATGATAATAATAATTAGTATGAAAAGGGAAAAAAAGGGCTTATCACTATATAAAACCCAAACTGTAGCCTTCACTGATATTAATCTCATATTTGCTCATTTCTTCCCTTTAGGATCTAATAAGGGATTCTTCTCATGGAGATAAATGAAAAATAATTTCTTATTTGTAGCCTAGCTTTGGTGTCTATAATTCCACTCTAATTGCCTCAGGGCAAGGAGATAGAAACCTGGAAGATTCTATCAATCTTCAATACACAGTATGGGATTCCACCAGCCAGAAACTTGAGGCTGCCTAGGAGTCAGATCCAGAGGAAGAAGGAAAGGCATTTAGCAAGGCTCAGGATGATGGCTTTTGTCCTTCCTTGAGAAGACCAGACCCCTGCCTCACTCTGTTCAGGTCCTTTTCTGAACAGAACTGGACATCTCTTCGGTTAGTCTCTGCATCAGGAATGAGCCCCCTTGGGAGAATGCCCTTTTGTTACTCTTTCCAAAGGGCCTCCTGACATTCTTTAGTATAAAGAACATGTTGGGAATCACCACTAAACATATAACACGGCTGTCCAGCCCCATTGTCCCACATCCACGTGGGAACTACGGGAAATGGGTCCTCTCCTGCAGAGATGCCCGTTACGGGCCATGACACCAGTCAGACATGAATTCCACTCTGTGGCCTCACTAATTGTCCAATCCTGAGGTGGTTTTGTTGTGTGCGGCCCATGACATATCTTAAGGACCCTCTGTGAATGGACAGGACCCCCTAACCTGCCCTTGCAGGGTCTGTGATAGGGAAGGACATCTGCTTCTTTGTTCTTTCTTGAAGACTCTTGGTCATAAATGTGCATGAGAAAGGTGATGGAACGTTCCAGTTCAGTCCCCTCTGGGAACCAGTGGAGGCAATTCCTGTCTTCTCTGGTGAAGGAAGGAAAAAGAAATAATTAAGTGAAAAGTCTTCTCTGACTGTTTGATATCCAAACTTTTGTGCCTGCAATTTGAATGCACTGAGATTTTAATGGCATTCTGTTCAGGTGGTGTTTAAAATGATGGCTCTCTCCTCTCTCTCTCTCTCTCAATGGAACATGGATGGACACTTCTTGGAACTGTGGCCTGTTCAGTGGTCTCCTTGGAACTTCTTAAGCCCGGCTGGCTCTCCACCTAGTTAAGAAACAAGAGAAGTGGGCTTAATAAGGCATTGTCCTTTGTAATGCCACACTCTCGTGCCCTCCTTTGTGAAGTCCCTACTTAGGATGCTTAGGGGCCATCAGTGCTGTCCAGGGGCTGGCATTTGACACCCAGTGACAGATGACATGAAGTATGACCAGGGTTTCTTCTCCTGGCATCTTAGGCATTTGGTTCTCTTGCCTGCAGATTAATTGGTATGGAGTCAGGCATAAGAGGCCATTAGGTTTCTTGTTCCTCCCCCACACAGACATTTTTGGGCAAAAAAAAAACCAACCCAAGAGAAGAACTAGGTGAGTAGGCATGCTCCCAACCTTGTGCTTTACCAAGGTCCCTCAGGGAACATCCCCTACCCTCTGCCTCGATCATAAATACTCTGATTAAAATGTAAATTTAGCCAACCTATCAGCTTCCCATTAAGAGGACTCTTTAAAAACGCCGTTAATCAGCTGAAAGATATGTAGTGAAATGCCAGTCATCAATTGTAACTGCTTATGACAGTTAACAAAGCTTCATGTTTGCCCCAAACATGTGCTGATCTATCCATTACGCCAAGGTTCACTCTCACGCTAATTGTACATTTTCTTCTCTAATGCATTTTTGCTGTTATCTCATAGGCTAATGAAAGCCAGAGAAATCAATAAATATAAATTATACATGCAAAGAAGGACTGCTGCGAACATAAAGTTTCTAATTAATTGCACTTGATTAATTTATATCCTTTAATTATCTTGCTAAGCCACAAACAACATAAATATCTTTGCAATCTGGTTATTGCTATGTCAGTCATAAAAAAGCAGACACAGTAAATCTATGAAATCTAGCAAGCTGTATCGCCAGAAAACATTGAATGGCATAACCCATAAATATTATCGAACTCACTCACGACACCGATGAATAATTCTAGCGTGACAAATGACCACTAAATATGTTGTATGGTTATTTGACGAAGGTTATGGTGATGTGGGGAGTTTAAATGGTACATATGGAGAAAGCAGACGCGTGGATTTCTGAATGCTGGCTTTATAAAAGTCTGTTCCAGGCTGGGGGAGATGATGTCTGTGTGCCCTGGGACGCTCATGAAATATCCATGGCGTTCTGTAAACCAAAGAGTTCTTTACAGGCCGAGCTGAAAGGCAAATGGTGTCTCGTTTCATTTCTTACTTTCCCTCTGATAAACTTGACCAACAAGGAGTAAGCCCATCTCTTCCCTAAAGGCCAACACGAAATGAGTGTTTGAAGGAAGCCCTGAAATCCGGGAACTGCAAGCAAGGTTGGGAAGAAAGCTGGACACTGTGTTTCCATTGTCTTAAGAGATGTAACTTTCACATGGAAAGTGCCTTCTTTCTCTCCACCTCCCTCTTTTAATTTTATCTGACTCTGCTAAGCCAGCCATCTGTCACTTATCTGAAATCTAATCCTCTCTGTCCACCGAGCTTCTCTTTGTCCTGGACCACCACATATTACAAAGCATCTATATCTACAAGTTTCATAAACGTGTAAAAAGAAACTGTATCTGTCCTCAGCTACACTCAGACAAAGACCATCTGTCAGCAACTGAGGCTACTCTTTTTTTTTTTAAAGCATCCAAAGGGATTTGCCCTTCACCAAGTAAACCCACTTAACCCTTCCAATAAGATTAACTGTTATTTGTTTCCATTAAATAAAAATGACCACACTAATATACATTTAATAGTTCTGTAACAGTTACAGAAAGATCAACTCTCCTGTGGATATCTTTTGCAGATAAAACATGCATGCATATAAATAAAGGAATTATGACAGCAATTAAACGATAACCTATCAGGCAGTGTGTTGTGGGGGGGGTGTTTTCACTTCCTTTAGTCTGAGGCAATGAAAGAGAAGTCAGCATAAAATATAGACAAGACTTCAATTTTACAGTAAATAGCACTTTGAGATAAAGTATGGCTGAATACACACAGTTATGAAGATTCAGGGGCTGCCCTGTGACTCCTGCCTCTCCCCACTGTACATCCTTGTGGACAGGTTTATAGCTCCTTAGGCTAAGCAGTTTCAGATCTATCTCCCAGGGGTATACAAATAGACCCTCACTAAATATCACTGTAATTATGGGAAACTTGGTGGTAGAGGGGAATCTCTGCATTCCATAATGAGAATGAAGCATTACAATAACATTTTGGGAGTTCTGGTTCTTTTTTTTTTTAATCCTAAAGATTGACAAAAAATGTTTTAATTAGCATTTCAGAAGCAAAATAAATACTGCTGTTGCTTCAGTAGAAAAGCCAAAGCCAGGGTTTGCATTTTTCCTCTCGTTTCTAGATGCATACAGGTCACTCTGTATCAACATGTCGCTGGTGTGACTCTCCTCTCCAACAGGGAAGGTTAAGTCTGTCCATTGGGCAGCTGAAGTGTGAACAGACTCAGTTTACCTCTAGCTCCTGCAGCCTGTCCCAACCTCTGCATCTCCACTCAGGAACACATGGGCAAAAAGGCAGGTGTCTGTGGTCTGGGTAGAGTGGGCAGGTGTGCCCGAGGGGACAAACATGCCCTGGCTGCTGATATTTGCAGGCAAGCAAATCACATTTGTTTCTGGAAGGTGGGAGAGGGGGCGGGGAGAGGGAAGAACCCGGCAGATGAAATGACTTGCTCTCTCATTCATCTGAGCTTCTAAGTCTCTTCCCTTAAAACATTTTTATGAAGTTCTGGCCACCCTGTTTCAAGGGGAAAAATCCAATTAAAAGGTTCCCAGAACCCAAACAGATACCTAGTGTTTGGCAGTCTATCCGTGCTTCCCTTCTCATCAGTTGCTGCCACTCCAACTCACCAGGGCCATTTTGCTTTTCTCGAATATTCAGGTGGCTGTTGTGGTCCGGACACCCAGAGCAGCTTGCCTGAGTCCTCTGCCCAGTGTGGTGAGCCTCTCAGCACCCCCTACCCCTAGCTCCTCCTTTTAGGGACCACAGCTCCAGGCCCCAGACCTCCAGCTTCCCTCCCAGAAGGTTCCTCCGCTGGGCATGGTAAGCAAGGACTTAGGACCTCAGCCCATTGCCATGTTCCCAGGGAGTTCCAGTCCCTAAGCAGACAGGGAGATCTGGTGCTGAAATCAATCAGACTGAGAGGAAGATTCGCTCCCTGTGCAACTCTTCTGCTTGGAGTTCATTCTCCAAGGTGATGCCAGAGAGAGGCACGCAGGGAGCACAGAACACAGACCCATGACAAATAGGGAGCCTGCGCTTTTCCCTAGCTGATGACTAGAAAAATCGCTGTGTGTCCAGCAGGGAGGAAGTCTATCCCCGCCTCTGCAGCCCTCTCCTGCTTTGTCATTTTCGATTTTATGCACCTATGTAGCCAGCCGACTCACTAGGTTTGACTGCAATTACCTTATCTTTCCTATTTTTAGTGACAGGACTAGATTATTTTAAGTGCATTTTATAGAAAACCCTTCCTTACTGAAGTATAAAGACTGTAATAAAGACAATACAATGTTTTGAAACTGTTTTAAATCCTTCACTCAGCGTTGCTTCTACAGATTTAACATGTAGGGGTTCTAATCTTACTGCTACTAATTAGAGCTTTAGTATAATTGTGCCAACAGGGCGCTTGGCATAATAATTACTATTGAGGGATTCTGGTGGCGCAGTACCATGCCTACATAATGCAGATATGCCTACTATTACAGTGCAATCACCTTTGTATGTTGACTCAAGTTGGATTTTAACCAAGTAAGGGGTTATTTTGCCTTTATAATAAAGCTTAAGAGGCATATACATATGTATGATTTAGGTATCCACTTTTCCTCTTTGACTCTTTTGAATATTAATTAGCAGGAACCTCAGAAGGCAACAGGGACACATTTTTGTGTCAAAGATCTCCCAGTGTGGGACGTATCACTGGAAGTGGGATGGTCCACGTTTCTGTGGCAGAGACTAAGGACACCCCACAGACTTTGCCCCTGGACTGCTGTGGGGGTGAGGGTTACCCAGGGTGAGACAGGCAGAGCGAGGAAATTTGACTCTTGAGAACCAACAGGGCAATGTCTATGGAATGTTTCTTGCCTCTCGAAGGAAGCTATAAAGACAGTTCAGTGGAGCTCTGGTCCTCACAGCTTTGAAAGTATCAGCCTGGGTTATGGAAATCTATTTTCAGCCCTGTCTCAGTCGTTTAAGTGGTAATAACGCTGGTTCCCCACTGCTTACTTACTACCAAGGGGAGGTCTGAAGAGACTCCTCCCGTAGGTGCCTGTGGGTGGTGGTGTGTAGGAGTGGATGTGGGGTGTGGGGTGGGGGTGAGCACTGTCGACCCTTTCCATTTGGGACAAAGCCTGAATTTGGGCTGAAGATCTGGAAGTTTCCTCTGGTTTCATTATCAGTTGGTAAGGGCCATGTTGTTTGCTTTCACTGGGGGAGGGGGGCAAGGCCAGCTGTAGGCCAGGGTCCTGCCCACCTTGGGGGCTTCCTGCCACCGAGACGCTGGGCACGAGAGTGGGCAGGAGCTCCACCCACTGCTAGTGGCACGTTCTTTTGCACAAACCTAGCCAGACTGTTTTTGCACGTGTGTCGTGTGTGTGTGTGTGTGTGTGTTTGTGTGTGTGTTTGTGTGTGTGTGTGTGTGTGTGTGTGTGTGTGTGTGTGTGTGTGTGTGTGTGTGTGGTTTTGACTTTTGGCCCAGGTGAAAGAGTTTCAACACACTGAAGAGGGTGTCACCGCCATTGAAAGTACTCCACAGAGGGTTTTTATTTTTAAAAAATAATGTAATAAATACATTCAAAAGGTAGTGTATAATGGCCCAGAGCCCGATCCGTGCTGGCTCCATTTAGCTCCAAAGCCTTGTTTTTACTGCCCCTTAGTGCCTTACTTTTAAAGTGACAGGAAACCAATTTCTGATTACAAATCAATGGGTTAGGATGTCACCTCCAGACACTGAATATAGCCATAAATCCCAAGAGCCACCCATGACGCTTAGGAATTGGGGGTCAGGGAGTAAAGATGATCACTTTGTACATGGAGAACAGAGGCACGCGTGTTACTTCACCACACTTCTCAACTCCATCTCTGGGGAAAAGCTAGAATGTCCAGCCAATGCCCCGCTCTCCTCACTGGCCCAGAGTATGTGGACCACGTGGGTCAAAAGTGCCTGTAAATTTTCCATTTTGCCCTGAAGGCTGCAGACATTGCCGCACTGATGAGCAAGCAGATCTGTCTCTCCCAGACGCACCGCGCCTTAACCACATCATGTTAACCAAAACTATCTCTGCTCTTGTCATGTAAGAAACCTTTTGATGAGGCCCCTTTTTTCTTTAAGCTTTTAAGATAATCTTAGAGAAATCATCAAGCTATAAAAAGAAATCAATAAAAACAGAAAAGGTTCCCATCACCCCGGAAAAAAAAAATCCATAACTTTTGCATTTTAATAAAGACACTACAGGAGCAGACCCGTCATTCTCTTTCTGATGTGTTCCTTTGATTTCCCTCGTATCTCACAGGGCTCTTGACGTTCTTGAGAAAAGGGATTATTGAATTGTGTGTCTCCCTCAGATCTACTCGATCACTCAAGTATCTGTACTTAAGAATGTTAGGGTCTGTTCAGCTGTTGTCTCTTCGGGAGCTCATCAAGGCTTGTCATCTTAATATTAATTGGGTTTTGTGCAGGAATCTCAAGTCCTTCATCGAGTGGCTTTCAAGAGAGCAGATTATGCCCAAAGCCAGATACAAAGACAAACAAATTTAGCACAACAATTATCATAATTGCAGAAACATTCTGTCGTGAAATAAGCAAATCTGATGAAGAGCCCTTCTCCATTATTAAATATTAATCGGCTGTCTACGGTCTAACCTGGTTCCAACCTAAGAGGCTTCTTAGGCTTTTCTGTATCACTGATTTGTAGAAGCTGAACACAGACAGCCTACCAGTGGGAGACAGCTCAGCCAGGATCCCTGCTACTTGTAATCCACTTAAATTGGAAGGAGACATAGAGAAGATCATAAGTCTCAAATCAAAACGAAAACCTAGCCTGCCAATGAGACGTTTTTGTGTAATTCCAACCACATGGTCATTCTGAAACATATCGTGGAAAAGAATTATTAGCGGACCTTTCAGTTTCTTTTTTTTTTAAAAAATGAGGTCAATATCCTTATGACCAGTCGTTGTGATAAGATGAACAATCACTCGAGTCTTTCTCTTGAGACCCACACGAGTGGTTGGATATTAACATTCCTGCTAAGCTGGAGAGTTAATTTTATTTGTAATTTTCAGCTGCTTTTAGTTTAATTGTGCAATTTCCTCAATTGTTAAAGTTTATCCTCCGTACTTAAGTTCATTAGCCATTGTCAAACGGGCAAATTACTTTGTAATTTTAATATTTGTTGGACAAAGCTGAATTAAGAGAATCATTCTCTAGCCCCAGGTTTCACTTTCGCTACACATCCATTGAGAGATGTCACCATCCAGGAAGGCGACAAGAATTGTGCTGTCTCTCATGATGTTCAGTGCTCAGGTAGGCTGTTTTTGTTTGTTTGATTTCCGAGGGGGCGACAGTTCTGATGATGGTATTCGAGTTGTGCATACATGCATAGGAGGAAGCATATAGGATAGTGAAATTTCTTATAGGCATGTGTAATTTGTCCATAAGTATATGCACAGGTGGACATATCAGTTGACCAAAACACAATTGAGTCCCTCACAATCAATAAATCAAACTTTCAGTTGCGTACTATGCTGTGTATAATGGGAACCTATCATATACTCTCTCTACTAATATATGTGTATATGTATAGGAACATAATTAAATTTTTTCACAGTGATGTCTTCCATGATGTGTATAAACTGCTAGCATCGAAGAGCAATTTTTCTCTCTCTCTTTACCTCTCTCTCTTCTTCTGTCTCTCTCTCTCACACACACATATACACACACAATCTTTCACACACACTGTCTCTCTACTGAGCTATTTAATGCACGTGTTTGTAGACTGTATTAAAATGCACATACTTACCCTTTTAACAAAAATGCCACTTTGTGCTTGTTTTGCCCTTTGTATTCATGAAGCATCCTTGGCCCCTCCCATTACCTCATTTGATTAATGATCATGTGCTGGTCCTCATGTTGTCTGCCACTCCATCCTCTAGGGAAGGTGCGTCCTGAAACTTATCAGTGTTGCTAATATGAAAACAAGTGTGCCCCACCTGCTGCTGACCGTCTGTTGGGTACACAGAGATTCACTCCAAAAAAAAAAAAAAAAATCTGGGTGTTGAGACCTCCAGACCTAGAGGCCCAAACCCCTGCCAGCATGGCTTATCTCCCCAATAATTAGCCTGTGTTTCTGCTTTATTAACTCCAATACAACAGTGTCCTGCCCTCCGTCACCAAGGAAACTAATAGATGACAGTCACTCTGATTTGGAAACTCTACAAATGGAATCCTGAAGTGAGAGAAAGTAAAGGTAAGGCAAATGGTGTCAAGATAAGGCAGCGAGTCATTTACATGGGAGTTCTTCAAAAACTAAGCAAAGGACTGGCTTTTCCATCAGCAGGTGCAAAACTGCTCAAATCAATCAGCCCAGCTTCCTTTTGTGTGTGTTAACTGTCCACGACAGGGAATTCCTACATGATGTTATACAGTGTCTAAAATCAGGGTCTCCTTTCATTCTCTCCAACACCTACATTTCCTTAGCTTTCCTATGATTTTTTTTTCCACATTAAATGTGAGTGTGGACCTACATGTACATTTTCCCAGACATCAACAGGTCTTCCTCTTCCTCTAGAGGGAGAATTTGTTATGTATTTTTAAACCTTGTAGCGTTCTGTCTTAGGAAAAGCCATCACATACCTTATGTAAGATTTAAATTACTCAAGGAAAGCAAATAAAATGATTGTGGGAGGAGGAAGGGGGGGCACAGGGGGGAAGCCATCCGGCCACACTGATTTCCATCAGCTGTCGTGGGGGTTGGAATGGTTTGTTTAGTGATATGACTTAGCAGGAGGCATTCGCTCTGGGTACGTAGCTGGCGGGTTTGGAGCAGGCTGATGCAATGTGATTATCTCCATGCAGAAATACCAGGGTGGTTAAAAGATAATTTGAAATGAGGTTAAAAATGAACCGACACTAAGCTTCTCTCCCTAGTGTCAAAACAATCTCTTCTTTTCTTTTCTTCTCCCCTTTCACTTGGATGACATTGGAGGTGGAGACGTTCCTCTCTGCACACTGTAATCCTCGGCTAATTTTAAATTTAATGTGACTCTTGTTTGAAAGACAGCTCTACATTTTGATCCCGAATCAGCTCGTGGATGGTACAGATCAAATGTGCCATGTTTGTAATATTGAGGAAGCTTTAAATATTGCTATTATCCACAGAATTCGAGTTTCCTCTCACGGGCTGGTAGTGTTCATATGTGAATAACGTGTCTTGACAAATGAGATGTGGCTAGGAAAAATGTCTTTGAACTGTAGCTTCACCAGTGAAAACAGATTATGAAAGGTCCCCAACTGTTAAAAAAAAAAACCCACATGTCAGTAAATGAATGTACACTAATTATTCTACTGAATCATCTAAAATACAGTTACTGTTTCAGTAGACCGCTTAAGCCCTATGAGACTATTTGTCACTTTGGAAAGATGTATTTTAGTCGGAGATGTATGTGTTCAGCACCTATGAGAAGTAAACCCCATCAGCACAAGTTCTCTACTAACGAACTCAACCAGTAACATTTGGTTACGACAGTAAATATTAGTTCTGTATACAGCAATGCAAGGTTTTGCAATCCTAAAAAAAAAAAAGGACTCAAGTCTTATGCTTTCAGAAGATGCCCATCTTTCTGCCAGCATCAAAAGTTTTATCAGCATCGGAAGAAAATGAAGTCCAAAGTTAGTCTGCACACGTGTGTGTGACTCCACACGGCCGAGACACACAGCCAATTTAAGCAATCAACTGCCTGCAGATTCTCAAAGGCTGTATTCAGCTCAGTGCCAGGGGGGGACCCAGCGTTCCACCGGTTGGGAATCAGTTCGCATCCAGCCTGCTGGCCCCGCCACCTCCTCCCAGGCTGCAACACTGGAGATGTTTACACTGATAGGAGGAGATGACAATTAGTTATATTTATCCGTGCTGGGTCCATTTAATCCCACTGTTTTCACTCACGTCAAATCCATTATCCCAAACAAAGCTACATACGTCTTGTTGTAGATGCACACTGGCCTTGTTTCTATCGAAAAGAGGGATTTTATGGCAACATTAAATACATACGGAGCCCTCACTAATGGAGCCACTTGGCATGGTTGAAGCAGACACATTGGCAACTCCGATCACCCTGACTCCATAGCTGGTGAGTAAAACCCATGGGTGTCCCACCCGGCTCCTAAAATCTCTGCACAATTATACGTTTATGACCATTGCACCCAAATGTTTCCAGAAATCACATAACGTGGCTCCCTGTCCCAGCAGCCTGCAACTTCCCCCCACCCCGGAAAATGGCTCGAGTTTCTTCCTAACACACTTTTATTTTTGAATCTGTTTTTTTTTTAAAAGACGCCCTCCCCCTTTTGTTTATTTGGAAAGAAAAGAAACTTAGGTGCTCTGTTTACTTACAGTTTTTTTCTTTGTCTTCCAGACTGTGTTAGCTGTGAGGATGGGAGTTATTAGTGTGTACGCTATTTTATCAGAAAGTACAGACCCAGGCTGTCTGCCTCGGACAACAGTGAGGGTAGGAGGAGAGGTGTGTTTGCAAGGTCCTGATTTCACCAGGGAAGGTGAACATCTGGGCCAGGAAGAGGGGCGCAGACGAAAGGAAATCACTACTTAATTCCACAAGCATCTTTCAGCATAGGAATTGTACACACAAGCACACACACGCCAAATACACACACACACACACACACTTGGAGTACACACACACTTGGAGCATACACACACTTGGAGCATACACACACATACACACACATACACACTTGGAATACACACACACTTGGAGCACACACACACACACACACTTGGAGCACACACACACACACACACTTGGAGTACACACACACTTGGAGCATACATACACACATACACACACACTTGGAGCACACAAACACTTGGAGCACACACATACACACACACTTGGAGCATACACACACATACACACACAGTTGGAGCACACACACATACACACACACACACTTGGAGCACACACACACACTTGGAGCACACACACATACACACACACACAGTTGGAGCATAACACACATACACATACACACACACTTGGAGCACACAAACACACATACACACATACACACACACACACTTGGAGCACACACACATACACACACACTGGAGCATACACACACACTTGGAGTACACACACTCACAGCACACACACACACACTTGGAACACACACACACACTTGGAACACACACACACACACACACACACACACACACACACACACACACACACACACACACACACACACACTTGGAGCAGTCAGCCTGGCGCAGGAGGATCCATATCGTGCTGCGCAGCGCCATCTGCTGGCCGCCCGCGCCACGCAAGGGTTCCTCGCACCCTCCTGGCAGCGGCTTCCCTTGGCCCAGGAGCTCTGCCTGCAGGAACCAGGGAGGGAGGCCGAGGGAGGCTTTGCAGGAGAGAAAAGAGCGCCAGAGAAGCCGCTTCCAAAGGCCTATTGAAAATCGATCCATTTGGAGCAGCCCCCAAGCAGCTCTCCCAGAGCGCAGGTCTGCAGGATTGGAGAGTGGAGTCTGCGTGCATCTTACACAAAGTTGCTTCTCCTTCTTTCTATCTGCTGTCCGGCAGGTGTGTCTTCACCCTCCAGCTCTGCCCGCTTCTTCTATGGGCCAGGTGGTGGCGGGACGGCCATGCGTGCCAGCAGACTGGGACCCTTTCCTTCTGGGTGGCAGGATTCCTGTGTGCCCATCCCAGCCAGGAATCCCACCCCAAGGGCTAAATCCCAGGTCGTGTGGAAATGCCACCAGCCCACTTAATTCCCACTTTCACCTGCCTGGAAGGGGGTCTCCCACTCTAGGGCTAAATTGCAAAAGACCTGAATTAAAGGAGCAGAACCCTCTTAAGGGAGGGCCCTCACTGAGACACGCACAACTTATTTGCAATGAAATTGAAGTCTGTGTCGTAAATGTTTCATATTTTCATCCCACTTCCAATCCTGGACCTTTGGGGGACTGTCTGTCTCTTCCTGCAATGTCGCCTTTCTGCCTGGCATCTCTCTTCTCCTGCTCTCAGCCCATCCCCTACCCCAGGCACACACAGGTTGGGTGGCTGCTGTCTCCCTCTGCACCTAGGAACAGAGGGGAGGTGTGGGTCCATCCCCACCTTCCTTGGAAGGGCGTTTGTGATTGTCGTGGCTTCCCACCTCTGCTGAGAGGGTTCTGCCTCCTAGTGTAAAATGGCCAGCGTTGGGGGTAATTGTAACCTCTCCTCTCTAGTTCTCTCCTCTCTCCTCTCCTCCCTCCACTCCATCTCTTGTGTAGGATTTTAGAAATGGATACAAGCCCCATATGCTCATTACACAGTTGGTTTTTGAAGGGCTAAAGGACTTTAGGAAAAAAACACAGACAAGTTTTAGATAAAAAAGTAAATAGGGTGTTTTGATAGCATCGATTTGTCTTTTCTTTCTGCCTTCCTTGTCTCTCCCTTTTCTCCCTTCCTTCCTTTCTTCCTCCCTCCCTCCTTCCCTTCCTTCCTTCCTTCCCCCTCCCTCTCTCCCTCCTTCCCTCCATCTCTCCTTTCCTTCCTTCTTTCCTTCCTTCCTCCCTCCTTCCTTCCCTTCCTTCCTTCCTCCCTC
>PVHP010008191.1:0-54221 GCA_004024765.1 Zapus hudsonius | reverse complement strand
TAAGTCATCCCTGCATTTTTAAGATAGTAAGATTACAACTTGAATGGGAGACCTAACTCAAAAATGTCAGGATGACCTCTCGGAAGAGGATGTGGGGAAGAGCTGCTGATCTAAGTAATTTTGGATTCAACAAAGACTGAAAACTAGAGATAAATGGCTGTAAGCATGGGCTGTCCCTCATACCACATGGTCCACATCTATGAAATTTACCAACTTCAGATTTAAGAAATTTGAAAAGATAACTTTCTATACTGAACATGTACAGGTTGATTTTTCTTGTCATTATTGCCTAAACAATGTAGTACAATAAGTCATGAGGCATTTATATTGTATTAGGCATTACAAATCAACTAAAGCTGATCTGTATATGGAAGGGTGTGAGTAGGTTAGATGCAAATACTGCACCACTTCAATAACAAACATGAGCATCTGTGGCTTCTAAGAATCCACACATACCCTTGGATACCCAGGAAACATGGAGTGGGACGTGATGTGAGTGCCTGGAGCTGGGCTCTTCACCACTTCTGTGGGAGCTTTCAGACAAGCAAAAGGGGGCATGGAATGAGCCCTTTGTGCTGGATTTGAGTGGATTTTGCTTTTAGTAGACATCAGTGGGTACTCAGAGAGTTAGTTTACCCACGTGTTCTTTTGAGATCCACCTGTTGGACAGGCCTAGAAGCAACAGTGCCCCACCAGCAACAGCACATCCAGTAGGTAGAGCTTGGTTACTGGTACAGAATTGGTCAGTAAAAGAAACCAAGACAAGGTATCTTGATAAGGTATGACTGAACTATTCATTCTGCCTCCACAGACCCACAATCTCACTGTAGTTACACATATAGACATAACGCAAACCCAAGGGAGATTCTACAAAAACTCATCTAAGTAGGGTTTCACTCTAGCCCAGGATGAGCTGGAATTCACTATGTTGTCTCAGTGTGGCCTTGAATTCATGGTAATCCTACCACCTCTGCCTTCCAAATGCTGGGATTAAAGGCGTGCACCACCACAACCAGCTATCAAATTCTTCAAAAATAACTAAGAAGTTATCGCAGCCCAGCAGAACTCAAGGAGATGTATGTTATTCTGGATGGCATTTTAGGATGAGAAATGATAAAAACTAAGAAATCCAAGGACACTGTGTGTGTGTGTGTGTATATGTGTGTGTGCATGTGTGTGTGGTATATGCACACATATGCATCTATTCCTTACAACAAAACATTCCAAGCTTCCTGAAACTTCCCAGAGGATTTGAGACATGTCAAATAATGAGAACAAAATTTCAAGATCTTCACGAAGCATCTCTGTTGAATACCACTTGTCTCTGAAACAACCTTGAGACAGTTTGCAGACAACCTTAATTTACATTCACACCAATGGATTGGTGTTCAGTTCTAAATAATTACATTAAAAGGTCATGGTTTGATACAGGTGTCCCCCACAAACAATTGAATGTGTTCTGATAGATAGATCCTCAGCTGATGGCAGTTTGGGATTTACAACCTCGATGAAGCTGTGTTGTTGGGGGCGAGCTTATGGGGTTATAAGCCAGCTTCCCCTTGCCAGTGTTTGGCACACCTTCCTGCCGCTGTTTGCAGTGCTGTGGCAGAGGTGATGTCCAGCCCTCTGCTCATGCCATCGTTTTCCCTGCCAGAACGGAGTCTCCCCTTGAGTCCGTAAGCCAAATAAACCCATTCCTCCACAAGCCGCTTTTGTTTGGGTTCTTTCTGCGCAGCAACTAGAAAGCTGACCGCAACAAAAGGTAAACAAAATTTAGTGAGCACAGGACAATTATTAAAGAATACTGGGCTTGAACCCCAACACTAGATAAAGATTTTTTTTAAAATATATATTTATTGTCCATAATGAGTTACATTATTTAGTGGGCAAACCATGCATTGTTATCCCGAATTCCCCAATTCCCCCCCTCCCCATCCCTGATCCGTTGTATATCCTCCTCCTTGGGCTGTCTGTATTAGTCCTTGTGGCAAGGTTTTTTTTAAAAGCTGTCTACATGAAATGATACATATAGTTTGCTACAGTTTGAATCTAGGCTACCTCTCACAGGCCTGTGCTGTTGGGCCCCAGCCTGAGTAACATTAAGCTAAATTTTAGAATATGAAATAAAGCCAGGCATGATGGCACACGCCTTTAATCCCAGAAGGCAGTAGTAGCTGATTATCCTTGATCCTGTTTGTTGATACTTTGCTCTGCTGATTGGCTCCTGCCAAAAGGTTTGAATCTTATTGCTTGAGAGAAATAGGCTGAACAATTCAGTCTCAGGTTATAAAAGGGTTTGGGGTGCTGGAGTGAGAGGAGATTTGCTGGACTTTTCTCCCAGTAGTATGTGTTTGTCCAATCCCAATGGAGCCCTTTCTCCTGCTGGCCTGTGAGACATGGGCTACCCAATATGTGTAGGCCCAGCAAAGTGCTATTGGCAAGTAGTGGAACCTGGATTGGTGTGAACGTGTCCTTGAAGGGCATACTGGAACCCTCACCCTCCTACTGCTTTCCCTCCGCATCATGGTATCACAAGGCCACAGCTTCCTTTCCCACACACTCCTGCTCTGATGGGCTGCCTTACCACAGGCAAAAGTAACAAAGCCAGCTGACCCAGGACTGAAACCTACAAACTGTGAGCACAGAACAAACGTTTTCTTAAGTGGATTATTTCTGACATTTATTATAGCAATAGAAAGCTGACAGATATACCACATAGCCCGGTATCTTAGGTTCTTTCACCTCACTGCTTCTCTACTGTCAACAAGGTTGCTTTGGTGACAATCTTCTAAAGTCCACATGAGGACTTTAAAGATAGGGCTCAAGGGCTGGAGAGAGGTCTCAGCAGTTGAGACTCTTGCCTGAAAAGCCTGACAACCAAATTTCAATTCTCCAGTACCCATGTAAAGCCAGATGCACAAAACGGTGCATGCTTCTGGAGTTTGCTTGTAGCTGCTGGAGGCCCTGGTGCACCCATTCTCTCTGCCTGTCTCTCCTCTCTCTCTCTCTCTCTCTCTCTCTCTCTCTCTCTCTCTCTCTCTCTCTCTCTCTCTCTCTCTGCTTGCAAATAAATAAATAAAATAAAATAAATAAGATAGGGCTCAAGAAACCCATGCTTTCATTTCCTCCTCTTACAGTCAAGTATGTCATCCAGCTGTGTCTCCACCAGGCATTGTTGATCTCTGGAATGTTCTTTTCACAATATACTTGCCTCATGAATGCCTCCATTTCCAGTTTCCCAGATTAAGCAAACTGCCTACTACTGAGGCAGGCAGGCATAGGAAAATACCTTAGCACCCTGGGACAACACTTGGCTTGGGCAGTAAACACATTCCTTTCCTAACAATGCCCCTGGCAATCTGCGACAACCCGGGACCCCACCTGATTCAAGCTTCACTTATACTTGCTTTAAACAATGTAAAGAAGTTACTTCCCTTAGTAACCCCTTGGCAACAACATATTTATATTCAAACACATTTCAGGATATGTCCAAGATTGGGAAACAGGGGGCTAACCCAACCTGAACTTTTAGGGGTGCATGTGCCATAAGGTAAACTGCATCTTCTGAGTGAACTGTTAGAATCCCTTATCATGTTATCCCTATGCATGATTGAGTGTCCATATGATTAAAATCAGATGCATCATGGGAAGGTACATGCACAGTAGAGAACAGCTGATATAACTCAAATCAAAACAGTGAACTGCTCAAACTAAACCAGCTCCTGCTTCTACTAGACCCCAAAATAGAAGCTCCAGGCAATGACCTGGACTTGAATACCCTCTCAGTTAGGTGACCCTGTCTGTCTTGGCCATGCAGCCCAAACTTATACTTCTGATTTGCTCCTAGTAAGACTTACTGCTGTTTTGCCTGGTATGCATGTCTTTTTCAGTTCTCTGAACAGAGCGCCATGAACTTAAATGTGCCCGGTCAGAGACCACTGGTAGCACCAGGATCATTGAAACCTGTTATCTACACATTCCATGTCCTTCACTTTCACTGTGAAAATATTTACACAAAGACACAGTTAATTAACTACTTCTCTTTTTTCTATTCATTCAGATGCAAAAAAATAGGAAACATTTTTACACTATCAAAAATAAGGCAAGAGTCTCTCTCTCTCCCTTCCTCCCTCCCTCCCTCCCTCTCTCTCTCTCTCTCTCTCTCTCTCTCTCTCTCTTTCTCTCTGCTTAATAAAGAAAAAATAAGGCAAGAGAAAACAGAGAATGTTTAGTTGCACAAGTGAAATAACCACTCTCTCAGCCTCTCAGTACAGGCCAGTCTTCAGTACTGATGCCATTGAAGGACTCCAAAGGCTCTGATGAAAACATACAGGTGGTATTTATAAGCACCGCAGGAAGGGCTTCCTATATGACACGATTTACTAGTGTATTTGGAAAACAGCTAAACAGATAGGCAGCTATCCTCAGGAAGCTAATAAAAGCTAGACCCCAATCTAATGAGGTCATCTTTTATCACTGCAGGTGATGTGTGATGGTCCCCCATCACTGAGTCAAGCACAGAGAGGTTAACTGAGTTCCACAAGCTCACCAACTTCTGCCTCTGCCTTTTTCTATTTCTTGCATTTTCATGAATAAAACTGTATTATGTTGAGGGTCTCCTATTTGCATAAATTGAAATAACGATGGAGCATGTGTTCCTGCCATATGTAGAGAACTGTGTGATTCTGAGTTTCCGTCGACCCCTTAACTGGCACAAGCAAAATGTCTCTAGTGTCTAACACTAAGCACCACAGCTGTAAAATGTGTTCAAGACAGTATAATTTAAAATAATCTTCTGATTAATTAGCTTTTGCTTTGATGAGTGATTTACATGCCTTGCTCCTGTCTTAGCAGTGGCAGAATCAGTCCAGTGAAATGTTTTACTGTGACCCAATAGCTATGAGAGCAGCTGTGTACGGAAGAGAGTCTGGGAATGTGAGTGATAGCATGTCCTTCCTGGGGGTTGGAGTTAGGAGTACTGGGAAGAAGAATTAGCAAAAAGAAATTTTCATTGCAGAACTATTTTAGACAATTCAATTGCAATTTTGTTTTAAAAACATTTTCTTTTAGACTTCCCTATTCCTGTCAGTAGCATAGCCCAGCACTCCCAGAGGGTTGTACATTTTCATAAAATGAAAACTAGCAATTCTATCTGAAAACATACCAAAACTTCAAGGAAAGCTTTTCATCTTCCTATGGGCTAGGGAAAAATCATCTGAACAAATTTACTGCTAAACTAGCAAGGGGTGTTGAGCATGGATTTAGAACACAAGAGCTGCAAGTGAGACAGTGGAATAGAAACTGGAGGTTTACCGGCTGGCCATTAAGATTCCTGGAAATAAACAAATCAAAATCACTCCACCAGGAAACTGTCACAGTTCAGGGGAAAAAAATCAGCTTCCTCACTGTTAACAAGGAAGCCATAAACCCCTGGGGGTGAACAGCAGGGAAACTACTATGGGGCAGGAAGAAAGAGTGGTCTGTAGAAAATAATACAACTGGTCAGGTATTGTAGTTAATGAGTACTACAGATCCAAGACAGCAGCTAACACAGCTTAAATTTTGTTCAGTTTTGTGTATATTAGTTGTACAAAATAGTGGGTTTTATTGTGACATTTTCATACATATATAAAATATTTTGAACTCATTTACCTCCTCCATTAATAATAGCCCTTTCAGTTCCTTAATAGTTTTATCTTTTTTGTATTCTACATATAAGGGAAAACGTATTTATCTTTATGAGTCTGGTTTATATCATTTAACATGATGACTTCCAGTTCCATCCATTTTCCTACACACAACATAATTATGCCCTTCTTTATGGCTGCATTATACTTCACTCTTTATAAATGCCAGATTTTCTACTGTCCACCTATTGATGGGAACTCAGGCTGATTCCATGGCTTGACTATTGTGGACAGTGCAGCAATAACCATGATGTGTAATTCTCCCTAAAGTAATCCAAATTAGGTTTCTTTTGATATAGTTGTAAAAGTGTGAAATTGTATGAAAATTTGTATATTTTGGTTGTCAGAGGACCCTCCAATCTGATTTCTATCATGGCCAAACTAATTTATATTTCATCACCTGTGTCTGAAGGTTCATTCCTTTATCCCCATGCCCTTACCAACATTTTCCCTGAAGGTAGCCATCTTACCTGCTTGAGATGGGATCTAAATAATTTTGATTTATATTTCCCGCAAATCAGTTTTTTTCCTGCAAATACATTGAAAGCAATAAGGACACCAAGATGTGAAATTGTAATCTCTACCTTCAATGAAGAATCACACCCGAAAAGCCACTAAGTATGCTGACAGGTGAACAGGGGCTGAGTGAATCAGAGGGTGCATCTGCAAAGAGGGTCCCAGCAAATACCTGAGCTGTGAGCAGCAAAGGCACTGTCTCAAGGGGGAGAGTCAAACACCTCAACCACATACACCCAGCTGGGATGGAGGCCAAGGCTGCCTTGTTCCATATGTAGTGAACTCCCCTCTATCCTATGTGCTCAGAAAGCAGAGGAGGAAATGTAAAATGGTGAAGCAGAGAGAAACCTACTTCAAAGCCTAACTTTCTAGCAACAAGGGAGAGGAGAGATATTACTGTCAACATTGTCGTCATCTAGTTGTCTATTTCTATTGGCTGGTGAAACTTGACCTCATATGAAGGAAAACACGATAGAAAATAGGTGGATCAGAGGGAGGAGTGTCTCAACAGGATGGAGACACCATCTTCTTCTCTCTGGTATCTGTTGTAGACCTGGGAGTAGACAGGTCTAAAACCATGAGTCTTCCTCAAATATAGGCAAGAATGGAGCCCATAAATGTCAGATGAAATATTTCACTGGAAAAATATTTCCACAGAGCGAAGAAAATTATGAAGAAACTCTAAATTTTAAAGTCATAATGAATTAATCACTACTGTGGTCGAAGAACACAAAACAAAAATTTTTTAAATGTGCCAGAAAGACACAAGAGTTCAATGGAAGGATATACACTCTCAGTTTGCAGCACTTATAAAAAGTTTAAGAAATTTATGCCACAAAGAAAAATGAATTTTGTAAATGCAAAACATGGGCTCCTTCTTAGAACAAAGCAAAGCTCAGCAAGATACAGCCAGACGGGCAGGATCAGACTGCTCAGCCTTTCATGGCTGCTAGCAACAAATGGCTTTCAACAGCTGAAGGTATATATGAGGTGCCATAGAATGGCTTCTAGAAGGTTTGTCCTTAACTTGGTGCTATGGGGAGGTGGCTGAGCCTCTGAAGGGCAAGGCCTGGAAGGAGGTGTGGTCATGTCCCCTTTGACTTCTCTTGTTTCTGTCCATAAGGCAGGGCTTTACTTTGTAAATTCTATAGCTTTGTTCCCTGCATTGTTGAAGGTCAAAAATCAATGGGCTTACTCAATCATGGACTTGGACATCCAAAGCTGTGAGTAGGAAACTCTAGATAATTCAATTGCCTTTAGTAATTGGTACAAAATCAGAAAACTAAAACATATACCCACAAAGCCTAAACTATTAGCTAACAGATCTACTTAAGAGAAATGGTTGAACCCTTGGCATCGAGAGGAAAAGTGAGTCAATGAAGTATGAATGAATAGCTTTAAGGTTAAGAAAACATAATTAATGTGACAGATTTAAGATTATTTTCATAAATAGAGTCACCCTAGGAGAACATAAAATATGAAGCAAAACAAATACTTAAATGCATAATTCAAGAGAAATAAAATACATATCCGAATATGAAAGGAACAATTTGTCCAGATAAAACTATAGCCTAGAAAAGTAAGCCGTAAATTAGTTATAATTAAGTCTATATATTAAACCTCAGAAATAATAATCCTTAGATAGCTGCAATGGTACATGCCTGTAGTCCTAATTACTCAGGAGACTGAGGCTGGAGGATCACTTGAGCTCAGTAGTTCAGAGCCAGCCTGGCTAACAGAACAAGACTCTAAAGAAATAAACAAAACCTCAGCCTTACATACTAAGAGAGTAAAGAAATCCCTGTAGCATTTCCATGAAATAAACAGCCCACGTTGTTTACTTCTAGGCTGTCATTCTTTAAATGTAAATATATACTATGTACAGAAAATATTACTGCCTAGAGTACTTTTCTTTAAGGTTTCCACATAAGCTCTTATATGACAAAAGGATTCTCTGACAAAAAAGGAAAAGGAGTGAGAGACACTCTCCTAGGCCTTTATGTAAGATATTGAGCAATGTAATGACCAGTGTCTTCAACAGCAGTTAGACAGAGAGGCAGGGTAGCCTTCATATCACTGCTTCTTGATGTTTATTTGTTTGGTTTGTTGGTTGGTTTTTTCTTTCTTTTTATTAACATATTTTTGTCAATAATTAGATGCATTATATGAGCAAGTCTTGTGATAATACCCCCATTTCCCTCCTCCCCCAATCCTCTAGGGACCCTCCTCAGTGGGCTTTCTGCCCCAGTCCATGGGATAGGGTCTTATGGATTATTCTAGAGACAGTCATTTTTTTTTCTTTGTGGGTTGTTGCTGAAGGGGGCCATGGCTCTGGGTATTCTCCCCACCATGGTTCTTACAATTTTTCCACACTTTCTTCTGCTCAGATCCCTGAGTAATGGTGGGTGAGTTTTAAGTCTGCTTTTCTGTTGAGGTCTTAAGAGTCTCAAGATTTCTGCTTTGGATTGTGTTGGGTATCCTCAGTGTGTGTCTCCATTATCCTTTCACAGGTTATCTTCTTTGCTGTGGAGGTAGGTCTCTTGCTCATCTCTCCACTTCCTCAAAGGTTTCGTCTTGGCTCTATATCATAACTTAGGGGTGGTTCATCTCCTAACCGGGTGACAGACAACATCTCAGGTCCTGTTGGTAGCATTGGGTTGTCCGTGGTTCTCAATACCTTCTGAAGGAAGCAAGCAGATCGCCAATGGAAAGTAAGATCAGTAAAGTTAAATGAGACAAACATTGTTAACAGTGAAAAAAAATGTGGAACTAGCAAAGAACATTGGAACATAAAGTCTAATGGCTTCTTAACTTTTAATAGAACTAAAGAGCTGATAAATCAGGAATAAAGATTTATGCAGATAGTTGAAAAGACAAGCATAACAAATGTTTCCAAAGCCAGCAAACCAAGGATGAAAGTAGAGGGAGAAATTAACATGTAATTCTAAGGGTTATTTCTCAACCAGAAAGAATACTATCTGCTTAGAGGTTATCTTGGAATATGTGGAAATTTTTTTGATAATCACCCCACGTTGGTTTCATTATTGGTGCAAGAAATTCAAAATACATGTCATGAGTAATGACAATATTGTCTTTATGCAAAAATCCATTAGGATTCCCTTTAAAGATTACCAGATAGAACAAAAGAGAATTTAGGAATGACATATAAAGTAATTATATATGTTTTTATTGCAATAAAAGCCCCTTAATTATCAGACATAGGGAGCACACACATAAAAACTAAAGTGAACAAAAAATAGCGAAAGAGAAAGTATGAACAGAAATAAATGGGTGAAAGTACACCAGTAAAATAAAAGAAAGCAGAGATAGCTTTAATTTTTTATGATTAACATTTTTAAAACTTGATAGCATTAAAAGGAATACTTTGACTAGGGGGTGAGGCTTAATGGTAGAGAATTTACCTAGCTTCCAGAAAGCTGTGGGCTCAACCCTCAGCATTGAAAAAAAAATAGAACACTTAAATGAAACAAAAGCAGTACATTATAATACTGAACTGTGAGGCCTCAAGTGAAAATGCGCCATTATACAATCTCTTAACAAATAATGTTCATTAGTGTTCATAATTCAAAAACTGTGTGAAGTATGTATACATGGAAATATTTTAAAACACATTAGAAGAGACTCCCTTTTGTCTCTGTTAATTGATGGCAGTTTAAGTAGAACAACAGAAGTAATTATGGATGACAGGACAAGACAATTAATTAAGATGGCTGTAACTGCTATGTGATGAATGCTACATCAAGTAAGCACACAGCAAACTTTATTTTCAAATGCTCATGAAATTTGTCAGAAAAATGTGCATGTAATAAGCCACAAAACAAACAACCTCAATAAAGTTCAAAAGTAGAAGTAGCAAGGGAAAATTTTCTGACTAAAATATAATAAAGAGAATTAAACTTCAGAATACTCATCCTTCAAAGATTTTCACAAATGGTCAAAGAAAAACACTTTAAGCCATTCATGGGTTAAGAATTAAACCCAGGACTGGAGAGATGGCTCAGCAGTTAAGGCACTCGCCTGCAAAACCTAACAACCTGAGTTTGATTCCCTAGTGCCCACGTAAAGCCAGATGCACAGAGGGGCACATGCATCTGGAGTTTATTTGCAGTGGCTAGAGGCCCTGGCATGCTCTTTCTCTCTCTCTTTCTCTCTCTCTCTCTCTCTCTCTCTCTAACTCTGCTTTCAAATAAAGAAATAAAAATATTAAAAATTTAAATCCAATTCAATTTTTCAAAATATGTTGAACTATTAAAAACATGAAATGTCTGGTCTACAAAACAGAGTTAAAAGGAAATAAAAAGTCATGTGGTAAAATGGTCAACAGTAGCCACTAACTGCTCAGAAACGATCAAACAAGAGACAAGGAAATAATTTCTTTAAACAGATGAGCAGAAATTGAAAGAAATCATCACAAGAAAACTTATCTCAGAATTTTAAAAAAAGACTTGTAACTGAACATTTCTGTCCATGAGAAGAAAATGTATTGAAAATATGAAACATGAGGTTATACGTAAATTGATAACATATCATTTTCCTAAAAGAAATAATTACTGAAAACAAAACAACAAATGATTCCTACAAGCTTCTGATGATTGTTATGGGAAAAGTAGGAAAAAGAACGGGAAGAAGATACACAGAATTGCAAGGCTAAGGTAAAAGTGGGTATGGTGGCCTGAGCAGCGGGGGTTGCTTGTGAGGATAAAGGAAGATACAGGGAGAGAACCAGATGAGAGATAACATGATATGGACATGAATTATACACCTTGCCAAGTTAATAGTAATCATCAGCCATAGACAAACTCTGGTGGTGTGAATGTAAAATGTCCCCTATAGGCTCATGTGTTTGAATACTTAATCCTCACTGGTGATGCTGCTTTGGGAAGGTTGTGACCCCTTTAGGAGGTGGGGCCTTGCTGGATGAACTGTGTCACTGAGGGGTGGACCTTGAGCTCTTACATCCAGCCCCAGGTGCTGTTTCCTTCCTTTCTGCTTCCTGTCTGCCAGGGTGACTACTTCCTACTCAGGCCTGCCATGCCTTCCCCACCATGATGGACTCTACCCTCTGGAACTATAAACCAAATTAAACCCTTTTATTTTCTATAAATTGCTTCTGGTTGGATATTTATTCTCAGCAATGAGAAAGTAACTGATAGGTAAAACATTAGGAAAAAGTAGTAAGTGAAGTAAATGAATATATAGGTAAGGAACTAAAAAGATTAATTAATAAAAAGAAAGGTAGAAGTATGCGAACAAAAAGAGGAGAATAAGAAACAAATGGAAAAATAGTAACAAGTTTAAACTGAACTGTATCAAGAATTACATTAGGGGATGGAGAAATTTCCCACTGGTTAAGTCCCTTGTCTGCAAAGCAGAAGGACCTGAGTTCAATTCTCCCAGACCCATGTAAAGCCAGATGCACAAGCTGGAGCATGTGTCTGGAGTTCATTTGGAACTTCCATTCTTTCTCCTCTCTCTTTAAAATAAATAAACAAAAATTTTAAATAAAAAAGAATTACATTAAATGTCAATGGAGTTAAAAATCTAATGAAAAGGCATGGGCTGGCAAACAACACTGGCTTAAAAAAAGTACGATTCAATGCTAGAATCTACAAAAATGTAATTGAAAAATAAATACATAAAATGGTTATATGTATTATGTATATATGAATAAAACAAAGTTTATAGTTTAATATACTAAATCAGAGAAAGTATAGAACAAGGACTATATAAATGAATAAAATTGATGTTTTCTAATGATAACAGGAGCATCTCTTCAAAATTACATAAAATTAGAAATGTGTAGTCACCAAATAACAGGGCTCCAAAACTCATGAACTAAAGTAAGATACTGCCAAGCCAGCAGTCACAGATGTATATGCAAATGTCTCTCAGTAACTTACAGAAGAAATAGAAAAGTAAAACACTAAGTACATAAAGGCATGCCCACCACCAGCTGACCTGCCCTCTTTTATATTTGCAAACAGTGGAATCAATGATTGTAGAAACTTCCATGTGTGCATAGAGCCTTAATCACAGCATTAATCAGACATAAAACATCACAAAAGTGACAGAAATCTAGTGGTGCTATGGCTTGAATGTTTCCACTAACACTCACTTTGAAAGCTAATCACCATTGTGAGAAACTGAGAAAACCAAAACATAATCAATAATATTTAGAGATGAGAACTTTGGGAGGAATTGAGGTTAAATGAAGCTTTGAAGGTAGGTTTAATCCAGTGAGTCTTATAAGGGGGTGATACCAGCAATAGAACCCGACCATGTAAGGACTGTGTACAAGATAGGGCTACCTGCTCCCAGCTTCCCAGCCTTCACAATATGAGCTGAATAAACCCTTATTCTTTATCAATTACTCAGTCTGTGGTGTTCAATTTTAACAACAGAAAAAGACTAAAAAATAGGATGCATTATCTGACCAAAATTAGACATTATGAATCAAAAATATGTCAATACTTGGAAATTAAAGCACATGTAGCAAGCATGTGCACACACACTCATACACACTGAGAGACACTTTAGCGTAGCCCATATTCCAGGGACCACACAAGAAAAATATATTTCAAACTGAATGGCCATGAAAGAATTATATATTAAATTTCTCAGGATGAAGCTTATATAGATTTATCAAGTAAACAGTGTCCACATTTCTCAGCATGCTCTTCCCTGTATGTTTCTCATTATAGAAGCAACAGGACAGTATTGTGGGCTATTGGTGGGCAGAGGTGAGGCATGTGCCATATGGTGGCCTCACCTGTCTGGCTGATGTGCCTTGTTGCCCCATGGTCCAAAACAGCACTGGGCCTGCATGCAGTGTTGCCATTGTGCTGGATGGTCCCCCAGATACTCAGCCTCCTGAGCCAGGTGTGTATGAACTCCTGACAAAATCCCTGGTGTGTGGAGGAACCAAACTATGAAAACCAGAACAAGGAATAACAGACATGGATTTAGATTATAGGAATCCTACTTGACCAACTACCTTGAGGATGACTGGCCTTTGGCCCACCAGGTGGTCCTACCACACATCACAGCCCTTACATGACATCACTACATTATTCCACTAAAGGTCCTGGGACTGCCACTGATGTTCAGACTATTTTTATTTTAAAATTTTATATCTGGGAAGTTTTTGAGAAAGCCAAAGTTTATTTTGGCTAGTCAAACTGGGCATATAACCCCTTTTTTCAGGGAGAGAAAAGAGGGTAATAAGAGAGGTGAATATCGTCAGAGTGTCACATATAGCTCTCAAAATGTTACAGTGAGACTGCAGACAGATGCTCAGTGGTTAAAGGTCCTTGATTGCAAAGCCTGTTGGTCTGGGTTTGAGTCCCCAGTTCCAACAGAGTCAGATGCACAAAGTGGCTTATGTGCCTGAAGTTCATTTGCAGTGGCAGGAGGACCTGGTATAACCATTCTCACTCTCTAATTTTCTTTCTCTCTCTGTCTCTCTCAAATAAATAAAATATTTTTAAAATACTACAATGAAGTATTAACTTAAATGTTTTCTTGTACAATTAATATATGCTAAAAATAACCCTTATTCCTGCCTGCAGTGTAAGGGATCTCTTGGCTTGCTATTACCCAAGACAGCCTCCTGCTATCCTTAAGTCCCTACCCAGTCAAGTGCCACAACCCTGGGTCTGCCTCCCAATTTCTATGGTCTGTGCACACTTTTGCCCAGTTGAAGAGATGCAGCTCCCACTGTAAGTTCTGACATGCGAAGACTAATGACAGAGGACATTAGGTGTGATGGTGCTCCTCTTACAAACCTGGTTTTTACAGTATTAATGACGGAATATCTTCTGGGCCATCCATGGTGGAGAATCTGGTGCTACATGGCAATTTCACCCTAACATTCTAATGTCCATGAGCCTTTGGAATCGCTTCACCAATAATAAGCTAAGAAATATCAGGTATCTTCAGGTCACTTACAAAGGGCCATCTTTGGACCCATACTTCAATGAACCAATCAAATTAACCATTAGTGCCATTTGACATTTGAATTTTATTTCTTTTCAAGGAGAGAGAGAGAGAGAGAGAGAGAGAGAGAGAGAGAGAGAGAGAGAGAGAGAGAGAAAGGGTTGCCAGGGTCTCCACTTGCTCCAAAAGAACTTCACATACATGCTCCACTTTGTGCATCTGTCTTTACCTGGGCAGTGAGGAATAGAACCCAAGTTGTTAGGCTTTGCAGGCAAGTGCCTTAACCACTGAGAAATCTCTCCAGCCCTATTAATGCCATTTTTAAATGTATTTGCTTTTCGTTCACTCATGTATACATTGTATAATATAGCATATTCCCACATGCCTCCAACCTCCCTTTTCTCATCTCCCATTAGTCTCCTTAGTTTCTGTAGAGAAGGTCAATTCTATTTTCATGTCATATATACATATAGGATTTTATATATCTATATTCCATTTAGGAACCATAAGTGAGAGAAAATATATAATATTTTTTCTTTTTTATGATTGGGACAATTTGTTTAATATGATTATCTGTGTATTCATTTTCTTGCAAACAACATAACTTCATTCTTATGGCTGAAAAAAACATTCCATTGTGTTTAAATTCCACATTTTCTTTATCTAGTCCTTTACTTATGGACCTCTAGGATGGGCTCATAACTTATCTATTGTAAATATGGCTGCAATAAATATCAATGTGAATTTAGTCTATAATAGGTTGACTTGGAGTCAAATAACCAGGAATATTAGAGCCAGATCATATGGTAAATCTGTTTTTAGTTTTTTGAGAAACCTACACACTGTTTTCTAATAAGGTTGAACTTGTTCACATTGCCATCAGCAATGTATAAAAGTTTCATGTCAGAATTTGTCATGGCTATTCTTAATGATCACCATTCTGACTAAAGTCAGAAAGAGTCCCAATGTTGTTTTGAGTTTAATTTCCCTGATGACCAATGAACCTGAACATTTCATTTCATATATTTATTGGCCATTTGAAGTTAATCTAATTTCTTCTTGGTTGTTTTTGTTTTTTCTTGTTTATTTGTTTGTTTGTTTGCTTGCTTGCTTCCTTGTTTGTTTGTTTTTAGAGGTAGAGTCTTGCTCTAGGCTGACCTGGAATTCACTATGTATTTTCAGGCAGGCCTCAAACTCACGGTAATCCTCCTACCTCTGCCTCAAAAGTGCTGGAATTAAAGGTGTGTACCACCAAACCTGGCCTTTAACCTAATCTTTTAAGAACTGTATATTCCATTACCCCACTTATTAATTGGGTTGTTAAATTGATTACTGTTTAGTTTTTTGAATTCTTTCTATATTCTAGATTTCCTTTCATCAGATACATAGCTGGGAAGATTTTTCCCATTCTGTAGAATACTCTTTGCTTGATTGACTGTTGACTTTACTGACCAAGAGCTTTTGAGATTTCATAAAATCTTATTTATGCATTGTTGGCAGTATTTCCTGAGTGACTAGAATTATTTTCAGAAAGTCCTTGAGCTTTTTAATTCATATAAGCATAGGTATTGAGAATATATATGAGAATGGATTTTAAGAGTGGAAGATAATGGAAAGAACATAAAACTCGATCAAACTGAATTTATTCCTATGGGTCCACTGGGCAGATTCTTGGGACAATATTGAAGCTAAAAATGGTTCGCACAAAGTTCTTAATGTAAAGCTATAATTATAGACTACAGTGATGTGGTCATTGGTCTGGGTGAGGGGTTCTGACAAGAAGCCTGGAGCTGATGCTTTCTCACAGTTGGGGGGGCAGTAGGAGGAAACAAAGCCAGCGGATGGGCCAAAGATGGAAACCCTGCTTCCCACCAGGCCCCCAACACTTTACTTTGGTTTGTCTTATATGTGTCCCCTCCAGGAGGTTGAAGCTTGAAGATATGACCTTCATGCAGAGAAAGACGGATAACTAGGAGCTGGATCAAGGCTCTCAGCCTTCTGTCTGTCAGTGAGGGTGGTGGGACATGTCCTACACTGTGCCAGTGGGCTACACCCACTTGGACTTCCCTGGGGTGTTTGTTTCGCTAGGGTTCTTGACATCTTGCTTCCCTCAAATGCCTGTGGTTAATGCTTATTTTACATTTTCATCCTATTTAGTCTTCCTTTTATTTTCATATTAGTTTATGGAAGAATCTCTCCATACCTCAGCTGAGGAATTCTGGTGGGGTTCTCCTGTCAGATAAGATACACTATTTGTCATTCTGCTGAGTCAGAATGTCAGATTCCCTGAGCCAAGACTACCTCTCAGGGACTTGAAATAGTGGGATTGTCTATAGGTGGACTACAGCTTTGCTTCTCATCCTTAGGACCTCTTATTTCTCTCTACGGCTCCTGTACTGTCAGTCTACCTCATAACTCCTACCTCTCTCAAGCTGTTGTTGCTTTTGGCTGTCTCTTTTCATCAATTTTAAAAGTATCTCTTTTATGTTATTTCCTAGAAACTAAAACCAAGATGAAATGACTGCTGAGTCTTCACTCCAATCTAACTTATTTTGTGCTATTTTCTCAGCTGAGCTCCTAATAGCTTTGGTGGTTAGCACCTCAGATTCATGCTGCACTGAAGCTGTTAAACAGAATTTGCTAAACTTTTCAGTGTTTTTCTTATAACATGAAAGGAGAGTACACTTGAAGCAACTATAAACGTTTGGAGAGATGGGAATATAGAACTGTGGTGGTTTGAATGTGAAATGTGTCCCAGAACAGTTGGAAAAATGGGTGGACCTGTCTCTCCAGCAATTACTGCATCATTATGCCCTGTAATAGTTACAGAGGATCAAGGACAAAATATAGAGAAAATGCACAAGGGCCTGTTTTCAATGAGAGAGAGAGAGAGAGAGAGAGAGAGAGAGAAAGGGAAAGGAAAGGCAAGTCTACAAGTTGATCCATGTGCTTATCTGAATATGGTTGAATAAGTAAATAATGTACTATTTGCTCAGGAACATCTGTTCAAGAAATACCTGGGTGTACAAGCTGATTTCATTCAATGTGGTATTGCATTTACTTCTTGTTCTTAGTTCTTTATAGACTCATGCTAATCGACTCCTGAAAACTTTCTTGATTAAACTGATGTAAAAGTCATGTGGCTGACTTGCCTGAAGATGCTTTTAAAATATTCATTGCATGGTGTGTGTTCTCCTAAGCAACCCCATCAAGAGAATATTAGCTTTCTGCAATTTAGAACACAATCATTTATGTGTGAATTAAAGGGGGAAAAGGAAGAAGAGCCTATTTTAAGATTATACTGTTCAGCAAACCACAGATGCTACAGTGCCATCGCTCCCTTCTGATTCATTTAGAAGAGAGGATCTTAACAAAACAGCCCTGTCTTTGTGGTGGAGCCCATAGCCCTCCCACCCAACCATGTGGGTAAAGTGCTGGCTTCCTGCCAGGCAGCAAAGAACCTTTAGTGAGAGAACGGGGACTAAGGCACAGCAGATGCTCCTCCTCATCTCATACCATCCCATCGGGAGGCCAACCCATGACACATCCTTAATAAGATCTTACATTTACCCATAGCACATCACACTCCAAAAACTCTTCCCTCTATGCCATTACTTAGCAGCAGAAAAATCACTTCTCAGGCTACATATTCTTGCTTGAATTTACAGACAAAATTTCAGAAAGGTGTATTGACTTAGTTACGATCAGAGTCCTATAAATAGGTTCCCCTTAGCTGAGAGTGATACTTGCAAGACGCTTAGTGGATGCCTGAAGCTACAGACAGCTCCAAACTATGCTACATTCTTTCCTCTCTAATGTTATTCTAATGGACTTTCTGCTGCTGTAATGAATACCTGAAGTAGGTCTCTCAGAGGAGAAAGGTCTGCCTTGGCTCACAGATTTGGTTACTTCATGAGCAGTTGGCCCACAGCTTCAAGCTAACAGTACATCATTGAGAAACACATGGTGGAGGAGGCCTGTTAACCACCAGGAAAACAGAAGATGTGGGTACAGAAATGAATTAGTGGCCACAATACCTTGCAAGGGCATAAACCCAGTGTCCTAAAACTTCACACAAGGCCCAACTTTCTTAATGTTCCACTACCTCCCAACAAAGCCAAACTGGAGGCGAAGTTTCAACCCATGGATCCTTGCAGCACATTTAACATCCTACATATAAACCTAAGGTAGAGTTTAATATATACAGTAAGCATAATAAGAGATTAATATAAGCTATTATAATGAACAATTATAACAATATACTACAGTAAAGATTCTACGAATGTGGTCTTTGTATATAGATGATAGGCAATTGATAATAGATTGTCTTTATGTAAATTTGATGAAAGAAGATAGATGATAGATAGATAGATAGATAGATAGATAGATAGATAGATAGATAGATAGATAGATAGATAGATAGATAGATAGTAGGGCAAGCTGATAATAGTGAGGGTGACCCACAGAAACTGACACTATGGAAATCAAAACTGCATGCTCTGCCAACTATCTGTGGAAGACCTGGAACCACAAGCCCCAGATTGAGCCCCTCATATGTGTTCATTAAAACATGTATCCATTCTAGTCTGGTTTTTCAGATTAGAACTCTGTCTTAATGTTGTTTCTATTAGAAACATGGCCAAATGGATTTCTTGAGTATTAGAATTAGATCTTTGACCAAGAAAAATAAAACATTTTTACATTACTTATCTCCTCTTCCCCTTAACTCATATGTACTGATTGATTCAATAAAAAACACTTTTTAAGCATTTAGTTTCCAGGACTGAACAGGGTGCTTCAGAACACAAACTTGTCCTCATGGAGACAGCAGCCCTGGAGAGAAGGAAAACAATAATCTCAGGAACGTCATGTACCAGCTCCCTGCAGAGAATAGACACAGGTGAACTGTGGGTTCACAGCCATGGCTGTCTCTTAGAGTCACACAAACCACAGTGCTGTGAACCCTTTGTCATTTCTAAAGAGGAACACCTCAAGAGGAGATCATGAGAGAAGCAAGCCAGAGGAAACAGGAAAAGCAAGTCCCTTGAGATGAGGCACCCATCAAGGTCTTGACAAAGGGAGAGAAAACAATGCTTGCTGAGATTCTCTGGGCCCCAGGCCTCAAGCCTCCCTCTCCTCTTCACAATGCTATGGTTCCTGTTTCACTAAAGAAGAAACAGATGTGATTTTCTAGTGTGTGCTAATCATAGACTAAGTCAATCTTCTGCTCTCTGACTGCTAGAACAGTGAGCTTGGCACTTACCATGATACCCTAGATGCCAGGGCCTCTGGGAGGCCAGAGCAGTGCAACCTGTCTTTCCCTCGCTTTAAGGGAAAATTTAAGATAAGATAAAATTTAAATTAGCTCTTGTATCACTTAAGTAATATATTTGCTTTCTAAAATTGAACATTATTGTTTTATAAAAAACAGATATTTTTCTTTCTTAATGGAAGGAGAGAGAGAGAGAGAGAGAGAGAGAGAGAGAGAGAGAGAGAGAGAGAGAGAGAGAGAGAGAGGCTGTCATGCTTATAAATCTAAACTCTAGGGAGCACCACCCTAGCAAGCAGGCATTTTTTACCCTGGAGGATGGTGACTCAGGACTCCGGTCCCAGGGACAGTGACAGACAACTGATGGGCAGATAGGACCCAGCTCTGGACAGCTGTCCTCCTAGTAATCAGCAGGTCATTTTTATTGCCATTTCAGGAGGGTATCAGTCACAGCAATTCTATTTTTGGTACTTTCATTTTTGAAATCTTCGGTCAGAAACAACAGATAGAATCAGACACAAAATTCCTACCTTTACATTTTTCTGCCCTTTATTTTTGAAAACTTACTGAGATTGGACATAATTACCCAAAGAGCACAAGTAATTATTACCAAACATTTCAAAGTTCCTCAGTAATCTGTGATTATCTCTTTTTAAAAACCCTTAAACAATAGATAAGAGACAAACAAATTTGAAATATAAGAATTTTCAGAATCATGTAAGCCACAGTTTGAGCAGACATCTTTCTATTAATCTTGTAGGAAAATCATGAATTCTCTTGAGTGCAAAACCAGAGGTGGGGAGGGGGGAGGCCTACATCTATGCATAGCGTTCTAATCAACTTAAACATGGACACATAAGTTGCTTTTTTACACGTTTTTATTGGCTTAAAATTACATATATTAACACAATATGCTCTATATCATAGGTTCTTAGATAAAGGCATTGAATCCATAATGACATTCCCTCTTATGCATTAATTATTCTCCCCCCATGACTCTTACATTCTTTTTGCCCCCTCTTCTGCAAATTTCCCTGAGTCATAGTGGGTGAGTCTATATTTTGCATAGGTATTAGGTTTTTAAGAATCTGTAGATTTGTATTTTGGACAATTTTGGGCACCCTTGGTGCCTCTTTCTATTGTCCTTCCCCAGGTTATCTGACTTTCTGTGGGAATAGCTCTTTTGCTCACCATTTCACTACCTTAGAGGTTGTGGTAGGGCTCTAAATGGTGAATTTGAGGTGAATGGTCTCCTGCTTGGGTGTTCCCCATCAAGTCATGTCCCTTTGGTGGAGTTCAGTTGACCCCGGTTCACGTTGCTTACTGAAAAATACAGAGTCTCTAGCAAAGAGTGAGACCATTATTGGTCAATTGAGACAAATATTGGAGGTTGGTGAGCGTTTGGTGGGTGTAGCCTTTCGGAGGACCTATGGTTAATGAGGACTTTCCCACGTACATGGGGTTCTTGGTCCCCATTCAAGGTTGCCTTCAGTCCCGTTACCAGTCAGGGGTTCCCTGCCTCTGAGTGGATCTCATAGCCAATTAGCCAGCTGTTGATTACCCACCTAAGTTGGGTGCCACTATTGCACAGATGGGCACTTCTTGACTTGCTTGTCTGTGCCAAATAGAAGTGTGTTCTGCACTCTCATGCCATCAGTCGGTGTAATTTGAAGATGCCTCTTGCTCTCTCAGAATATCGTTGGTCTGGTTCCCCTGGCAGCTCGTGCAACAACTTCCAGCATTACCTAGGCTGCCCATCTGGGAGCTGATTTCTTTTCTGGATTCAACAGGGTCTCTCATTGTTGTGTGATATCAGTCTAGAGAATCTTCAGCAATAGGGTCTTATCTTTTGCCTTACGTGAGTATTCAAAGGCTGTGACAAAAGTTTGTCTTTTTTTAGGGACCATGTGGGTCACTATGATCAACAGCTCATTGTGGGAGGTAACTACTCACTGGTTCAGGGAGCCAAAGGTCAGTGTCCTTTGTACCATTGGTATGCTTCCACACACCCCCTTTGGGGCCCTATCTACCTCCAGAACTTGTTGTACAGAAGATAGGATTCTATGGAGTCAGATTATTGTTAGTTTAGGTTTGTGTACATCTCCCCCCTCTGTTGCTTCCACACTTGCCCCCATTTCAATCTGTAACCTTTGCCTTTCCCCTGAATCTCTAGTCATAATTACTTACCCTTCTGTTTAACCTGATTAGAAGCCACAGATAAGGGAGAATATGTGGTGCTTGTCTCTCTCTGTTCTTGTATGAGTTCACTGAGTATGATCTGTTCCAAATCCATACATTTATTTTAATTTCATTATATCATTTTTCCTAATTGCTGATTAGAAATCCGTGGTGTATATGTACCACAATTTTGATATCCATTCATCTAGCGATGGGCATTTAGGTTGGTTCCAATTCCTAGCTATTATGAATTGAGCTGCTATAAACATGGTTGTGCAAATATCTCTATGCTGAAATGAGAATTATTGAGGATACATGTCCAGTAAAGGGATAGCTGCATGAACCAGTAGTTCTATTTCCATCCTGTTCAGAAGCCTCCACACTGTTTCCCATAGTGGTTGTACAAGTTTGCATTCCCATCAGCAGTGAAGGAGGGTTCCTTTTCCCCCACACCCTAACCAACATCTGTGTTGGTAGATTTTTTAATGATTGCCAGTCTTACTGGAGTGAGGTGGAATCTCATTGTTGTTTTGATTTGCATTTCCCTTATGATTAATGATGTTGAACATTTTCTTAAGTGAGAATTGGCCATTTGTATTTCTTTCTCTGAGAATTCCCTGTTGAGCTCAGAGGCCCATTTTGTGAGAGGGCTGTTTGATGTTTTAATATTTACTTTATTGACTTCTTTATAAGTTCTAGATATTAGACCTCTATGTGTGTTGCAGCTTGAAAATATTAACTCCCAACATGATGGTGGTCTATTGGCTTTGAGTATGGTAAGTTTGTCTTTACAGAGCTTTTTAGCTTGATGTGATCCCATTGGTTAAGTGACTGCTGTACTTCCTGGTTTACTGGAGGTTTATTCAAGAAGTTTTTCCCTACTCCTATTTCATAGAGAGTTCCCCCTATTTTTTCTTCAAGGATTTTCAGAGTTTCAGATGTTATGTTGAGGTCTTTTATCCATTGGGAGGTGATTTTTGTGCAGGGTGAGAGGACTGGGTATATTTTCATCTTTTTACAAGTGTTTATCCAATTTGTCCAGCACCATTTGTTGAAGAAGCTATCTTTACTCCATTGGACATTGTTGGCATCTTTATGGAATATTAAGTAGCAATAGTTGCTTGATCTTAGGGCAGGGTCATCAATTCTATTGCATTGGTCTATCTGTCTCTTGTTATGCCAGTACCATGCTGTTTTTGTTACAATGGCTTTGTAATATATCTTTACATTGGGAATGGTGATATTTCCCAATGGGCTTCTTTTACTAAGAATGGCTTTGGATATCCGAGGACTTTTGCCTTTCCAAATATATTTGGAAATTATTTTTTCTAAGTCTACAAAGAATGATGCTGGTATTTTTAATGGTATGGCATTGAATCTGTATATTGCTTTTGGGAGTATTGCCATTTTCACGACATTATTTCTACCTAGCCAGGAGCAGGGACGATCTTTCCATCTTTTCGTGTCATCTTTAATTTCCTTCTTCAGTGTTTTTATGTTTTCATTATACAAGTCTTTCACATCCTTGGTTAGTGTTTTGCCAAGGTATTTGATTTTTTTTTTGAGACTATTGAAAACAGGACTTTTTCACTGATTGCTTTTTCTATGTGCACATCATTTGCATACAGGAAGGCTACTGATTTTGTGTGTTAATTTTGTATCCTGCCATGTTACTAAATGAGTTAATCACATTCAATAGTTTAGTGACACTGTTCTATGGGTCTGTTACATATAAGATCATGTCATCTGCAAAAAGGGATAGTTTCACTTCTTCCTTTCCAATTTGTATACCTTTGATGTCTTTTTCCTGTCTTGTTACATTTTCTAGAATTTCAAGGACTATGTTGAAGAGCAGTGGAGAAAGTGGACACCCTTGTCTTGTTCCAGAAATTAGTGGGAACTCTTTGAGTCATTTTCCATTGAGTATGATTTGGGATTTAGGGGATTTGTATATGGCCTTTATTATGTTTAGGTATAGGCCTTCTATTCAAAGTCTCTGAAGTGTTTTGATCATAAAGTGGCATTGAATTTTGTTGAAGGCTTTCTCGGCATCTATTGAAATAACCATGTGGTTTTTGTGTTTGAGTTTATTAAAGTGGTGGATTATGTTGATTGACTTCCATGTGTTGAACCAACCCTGCATTTCTGGGATGAAGCCTACTTGATCAAGGTGGATAATACTTTGGATGTGTTGTTGGATTCGGTTTGTGAGGATTTTATTCAGAATTTTTGCATCTAAGTTCATTAGGGATATAGGTCTATAGTTTTCCTTTGTGGATTTATCTTTGTCTGGTTTTCATATTAGCATGATGCAAGCATCATAGAAGGTGTTTGGAAGAACTTCATGTTCTACAATGTCAATAAAGTGCTTCAGAAGAAGTGTTTCAATTCTATGATGAATGTTTGGGAGAATTCAGCTGAGAATCCATCAGGACCTGGACTTTTCCTTCTTGGAGATTTTTAATTATGTGTTCAATTTCAGTGGGTGTGATAGGTTTATTTAGGAGATTTATCGGTTCATGATTTAGCTTTGGTAGATGATACCATTCCAGGAATTCATCCATTTCTTCCAGGTTCTCCACCTTTGTGGAGTATAGGTTTTAGAAGTACGACCTGACCTGATGATTCTTCCAATTTCATTGGTGTCTGTTGTGATCTCACCATTTTCATTTCTAATTATATATATATATATATATTGTCCATAATGGATTACATTATTTAGTGGGCAAACATTGAGTTGTTATCCCCGTTTCACCAATGCCCCCCCTCTTCATCTCCAATCAGCTGGATATTCTCCTCTGTGGGTCGTCAGGATCCGTCCTTGTGGCAGAGGACCATGGATAGCCTAGTACTCAGCCCAGTCCTCCTGGCCCAAGTGTGTTGTTACTGAGGGGTGCCATACCTCTGCATAGTCTCCCTCACAAGGCTCTTACAATATTTCCGCCCCCTCTTCCGCACAGTTCGCTGAGTCATGGTGGGTGAGTATTAAGGCTGCTTTAATGTTGTAAGTTTAGGGGTCTTTGTATCGAAAATTGTAGGTTTCTGTCACCCTGGCTTATCCTGTGTTGATTGAATTGTTGTGGCTTTTGATCCCTTGTTCATCCCGTCATTCCTTGCAAGGCTCCATATGGATCCTCCACAATATGACTGTGGTGGCTTATCTCATGCCAGGATCTCAGCTATCTGCCTACTGTCAGATGGTAGGATTAGATGGGCCACAACTCTCTCACTGTATCCTGAAAAATAAAAAGTCTCCATCGAAGAGTGAGAACAGTACAGGATAAAAAATACACACAATTCTGGATTACCTAGATTCTATTTTTAGTAAACTCCCCATCAATCACTGCCATAATGCATCTTTTCTTGTGAGCCCAAGAGTACGGGATCTGGTGCCTATTGCCCTGAATACTCAGTTCCAGTCAAGGGCTCTCCCTCAATAAGAGGAATATTTGGCAGAATTTAAAAGCAGCTGATTGTCTCCCCCAGGCCCAGGTTTCTCCATTGCACTAGTGCTCCTTTCTTGGTTCGCTGTTCTTTCCCTGTAGGAGGTGTGGTCAGCCTACTAATGGCCTCAGACTGTGTTTCATGCCAGTGGTCTCTGTTTACTCAAGCTGTCATTGATCAGCTTCCACTGGCAGCCTATGAAGTGCCTTCCAGCACTGTACTAACTGGCATCTGGGCGCTGGTTATCATTCCAGACCTCGAAGGCTCTCTCAATGCTAATTGATTGCATTCTGTGGTTTCTTCAGCAACAGGGTTTTGCCTCAGGCCTAGGAAGGGCGTACAAGAGCATTAAAAGAATTCTGTCTATTTTTTGGAACCTCATGGGTCACTTTGGTCATCAGCTCAGTGAGGGAAGGAACCAGTGGCTGGGACCAGGGGTTGTCAGACTGATCAATTATTCACAGGCTTAGACTCTCTCCCCTACTACTCATGGCCCCTCTTGCCAGTCAACACCCACTACTTGCAAAATAGGTTACAGTATGCTTGTGAGGATTTTATGTTTTTGAAGCTAGTTTAGCCTCATGCTTGAGCCATTCCTCTCCCCCGATCCCTTACCCATCATTCATAAGCTCTCAGTTCTTTCTACTAGTAAGCATAGAGTTTATGGTTATCCTGGTTAAGGACCACATATGAGGGAGAATATGTGGCATTTGATTCTCTGTTCTTTTGAGTGTTCGCTTAATAAGATCTGCTCGAAGTCAGACCATTTTTTCCTAAATTCCGATAAGTCATTTTTCCTTTCAGCTGAGTAAAATTCCATCATGTAAATATACCACAGTTTCTATGTCCATTCCTCCATGGATGGGCATTTGGGTTGATTCCAATTCTTGGCTATTATGAATGGAGCTGCTATAAATATAGTTGTACAAGTGTTTCTGTGATGATATGTGACATTTAGTGGATAGATGCCTAGTAGAGGGATAGCTGGGTCCATTGGTAGTTCTATGTCCATCCTGTTCAGGAGTCTCCACACTGCTTTCCATAGTGGTTGAACATGTTTGCAATCCCACCAAGAGAGAATGAGGGTTCCTTTTAACCCACATCCTCACCAGCAGCGATTGTTGTTGGTTTTCTTTATTATTGCCATTCTGACAGGGGAAGGGTGGTATCTCATTATTGTTTTGATTTGCATTTCCCTGATGCTTAAGGATACTGAGCATTTTCTCAGGTGAGAAAAGGCCATTTGTGTTTCCTCCTCTGTGAATTCTCTATTGAGATCAGTGCTCCATTTTGTGAGGGGGCATTTTGGGATTTTTGTTATTAATTTTTTTGAGTTCTCTGTAGGTTCTAGAAATTAGGCCCCTGTCTGAGTTGTAGCTGGCAAAAATCATCTCCCAGTTTGAAGAGAGTCTATTGACTCTGAGAACGGTGTTTTTGTCTGTAGAGAAGCTTTTGAGCCTGATCAAGTCCCATTGGTTAAGTGACTGGGCTACCGGAGATTTCCTCAGGAACTTATTCCCTACTCCTATCTCATGTAGGGTTCCTCCTATTTTTTCTTCCACAGAGTTTAGGGTTGTATGGTTTATATTGAGGTCTCTGATCCATTTTGAGCTGATCTTTGTGCATGGTGAAAGGAGTGGGTCTATTTTCATTTTTTTTTACTCATGGTTATCCAATTTGTCCAGCACCATTTGTTGAAAATGCTATCTTTAGCGCAGCATACATTGTTGGCACCCTTGTCAAAGACTAAGTTGCTGAAGTTACTTGTATTAAAGGCTGGGTCTTCAATTCTATTCCACTGGTCAGACTGTCTTTTTTTCTGCCAATTCCATGCTCTTTTAGTTACTATGGCTTTGTAGTATGTTTTAAAGTCAGGTATGGTGATGCCCCCTGTTTAATTTTTTTTGTTCAGAATAGTTTTAGCTATTCGAGGTCTCTTATCCTTCCAATTAAATTTTGAGATTATTTTTTCTATGTCTGTGAAAAAGGAGGTTGGTATTTTTATTGGCATTGCGTTGAATCTGTAGATTGCTATTGGCAGGATTCCCATTTTTACTATATTGATTCTCCCTATCCATGAACATGGACTGTCTTTCCATCTTGTCACATCCTCCTCTATTTCCCTCTTGAGTGTTTCAACATTTTCCTTATATAAGTCTTTCATTACCTTGGTTAGTGATATTCCCAGGTATTTGATTTTGTTTGAGGTTATAGAGAACAGGACAGTTTCTCTGATGTCTTTTTCTGAATGTTTGTCTTCTGTATATAGAAAGGCTACTGATTTTTGTGTTAATTTTGTATCATGCCACTCTGCTGAATGCATTAATCACCTTCAAGAGTTTACTGATACTGTTCTTTGGGTCTGATATATATATAAGATCATGTCATCTGCAAAGAGGGATAGTTTGACTTCTTCCTTTCCGATATGTATCCCTTTTATGCTATTCTCCTATCTTATTGTTTGGGCTGGAACTTCCAGCACTATGTTAAAGAGCAGTGGTGAGAGTAGACACCCCTGTCTTGTTCCTGAGTTGAGGGGGAACTCCTTGAGTCATTCCCCATTGAGGATGATTTGTGCTTTAGGAGATCTGTATATTGACTTTATCATGTTGAGGTATAGGCCATCTATGCCTATTTTTTTCCAGGGTTTTGAACATGAAGTGGTGTTGAATTTTGTCAAAAGCCTTCTCAGCATCAGTTGAGATGACCATGTGGTTTTTGCAATTGAGTTTGTTAATGTGGTGAATTATATTTATTGACTTTCGTATGTTGAACCATCCCTGCATCCCGGGGATGAAGCCGAATTGGTCAGGGTGAATTATAGTCTTGATGTATAGGTTTTGGAAGTATTACATAATGATGCATCCAATCTCTTTGGGATGTGTTGTGATCTCGCCCCTGTCATTTTTTATTTTGTTAATTTGGGCCTTCTCTGTTTTTCGTTTGATTAAATTGGCCAGGGGTTTGTCAATCTTATTGACTTTTTCAAAGAACCAACTCTTTGATTTGTCTATTTTTTAATTGTTGTCTTTGTTTCCAAGGCATTAATCTCAGCTCTGATCTTAATTATTTCCTTGCGTCTCGAGCTTCTAAGGTTGGATTTTTCCATCTGTTCTAATGACCTTAGGTGGGAGGATAGGTGATTGATTTGAGACCTCTCTGTCTTCATTATGCAGGCCTTTAGTGCATTGAATTTCCCCCTGAGGACTGCCTTCATTGTGTCCCATAAGTTCTCTAAGGTTGTGTCCTCATTATCATTTGTTTCTAGGAAATTCCGGATTTCCTGTCTGATATCTTGTTTGACCCATTCATTGTTCAGGAGTGAGTTGTTCATTCGCCAACATCTATTGAAATTTTTGAATCCTCTTCCATTGTTAATTTCTAGCTTTAATGTGTTGTGGTCTGATATGATTCAGGGGATTAAATTGATCTTTCTGAATTTGTTGAGGGATGATTTATGCCCCAGTACATGTTTAATTTTGGAAAAGGTTCCATGCGGTGCTGAGAAGAATGTGTAATCTGTGTCCTTGGGATGGAACGTTCTGTAAATGTCTGTTCTCCTGAGTTTGTCTATGGTGCTATTTAGTAATTTTATTGCCCTGCTTGTCTTTTGTTTGGACAATCTGTCTAGTGATGACAGTAGAGTGTTACAGTCTCTTACTATGATGGTGTTGGCATCTATATCTGCTATGCTTTGGAGTAATTTATGCTTAATAAAATGAGGGGCCCTTGTATTTGGTGCATACATATTTACTATAGTGATGTCTTCCTGTTGAATCATTCCCTTGACTAGTAGGAAGTGGCCACCATCATCCTTTTTTATTGCTGTCAGTTTAAAATCTATTTTGTCAGATATTAGAGTAGCTACACCCGCTTTTTTATTATTCCCACATGACTGGAAAATTGTTTTCCACCCTTTTACTCTCAGTAGGTTGCTGTCTTTAACGATAAGGTGTGTTTCTTGAAGGCAACAGATGGAAGGGTCCATTTTCCTGATCCAACCTGTGATCCTGTGTCTTTTTTTAGGAGAGTTGAGTCCATTTACATTCAAAGTTATAACTGTGAGGTTTGCTTTAAACCCTGCCATGTTGGAGAGAATATGGAGGTTGGTATCTGAGCTGTTTTGTTATCTCTTTGGTGTTACCTTGCTGGTTCTCTGTTCCTTTCCTGAGGTCGGATATTTGTCTCATCTACGTGGGATATCTCGTGAAGTATCTTCTGAAGGTTTGGCTTTGTGTTCAAGTAACTGTAGAGCTGGTTAATTTCATGGGATACTTTCATTTCTCCATCTATTATGATAGATAACTGCTGGGTACAGTAGTCTAGGTTGGAATCGGTACTTCTTTAGGCCTAGGATCACTTTTTCTAAGCTCTCATGGCTTTTAAAGTTTCTCTGGAGAAGTCTGAGGTGATTCTGATGGGTTTTCCTTTATAAGTGAGTTTCCTTTCTCTCGTTGCTCTAAGGACTCTCTCTTTATCCTCATTACTAGGCATTGTAAGTAAGATATGTCTTGGGGTGTTCCTCTTTTGGTCCAATTTGTTTGGGGTACTCCATATCTCTTTTACAAGTACAGGGCTATCTCTTGCCAAGTATGGAAAGTTTTCTTGAATAATTCTGTTGAAAATATTTTCTATGCCCCCAGCTTGGTTTTCTTCTCCTTCCAGGATCCCCATGATCCTGAGATTAGGTCTTTTTATGGTATCCCACATTTCCCTTGAGTCTTGTTCAATTGCTCTTGAATTTTGTCAAGTTTCTGATTTCTTGTGAATTCTCCTTTGTTTTGCCTTCCATGTCTGAGGTTCTGTTTTCCCAGTGGTTACTCCTGTTAGTAAGAGTCTCTAGGGACATTCTTATTATTTCAATATGGTTTTTGTATTCTGCAACTTCTTTTTGGGTTGCTTCTATTTTCCTATTGAGATGTGTTTTCATTTCAAGTTTTGATTTAATTACTTCTTCCTGAAAGTCATTCTTATATTTTCAGATATCTTCAGTTAATTTGGAAACCTGGTTTTTGATACCCTCAGTTTGCAGGTTTGTCTTTATTTCTGATATGTCTCTTCTGAAGTTCATTAGGTTCTCCTCAATTATATTAAGCCTGGTGGCAAAGATAATGAGCTGACTTTGTACCCTTTCATTATGTTGGTCCATCTTTTCTTGCATGACTAATATTAAGTTCTCCTTAACATCTGTGCCAGTATGATCAGGGTTTATTGTCATGTCTTCCTGGGCCTGCCTCTGCTCTCTCTCTTTAGTGGTATCATTATTGCCATTTGGCGTGGTTTCCTCAGCTGGTGCTATATTCTTGTGTTGAGGTCTGCCCATTTCGATTCCACTTGGGGTGATTGGTGGAATTCCTTTGATCTGACTACATTTTGCTAGTGTGTTCTGGGAGTACACTGGGCCCCACTGGTAGGGTTGGGCCCTCACTTGTTTAATCTGTGAGTGTGTGTGCCCTCAGATCACTGGCTGGATTTTGACAGTGATACTGGGGGTAACCTGTTAGGAAGGGTGTGGGGGTATGGGGACTTAATAAGTGGAGGGTGTGGTGACAGGTCCTATGTAGCCTGCTAGGGGAGTGCAGGGCACCTTGGAGACAAAGTAAGATTGGGAAGGGGGTCCACTGCCTATCACTGGCCTCCTACAGACTATATATCACGTGGGGAAACCGCAGGAACCAGGTTGCGGAAGAACCACAGGAGCTAGTGGGCACGTCAGAGAACTGCAGAAACCTGAGCTTGGGAATACCTCAGCGACCAGTGCTTTGGGGATTACACAGAGTTGGTGAGCAGGGATACCATGAGGAGCTGGGGTTGGAGGAGCTGAGGGGGTAGACAGGCAGGGAAACCATGGGGTTCAGGGCTCAAGGAAGTTGCAGGGTTAGGAATAATAGGAAAAAAGATAAAGAGAGAGAAAAGAAAAAAAGAAAAGAAAAAAGTTAAAAAGGAAATAGTCACACAAGGGGGAGAGGCAGGGGGTGAGGCAGACCCTCATGTGAAATGTGGAGGCCAGGGGAGGGGCTGCAGAGGAGAATCCCTGGTGGGTGGGAGGGAAAGAAAAATGATAGAGAAGAAAAAAGAAACAACTACAACAACAACTGCAAAAAATGTTAAAAGGCATAAACCTGCAAGGGGGTGGAGCACGGTGGGGGGGCAGCAGATCCATGCTGGAGGCCAGGGGGAGGGGTTACAGAGTATAAACCCCTGGTGGGTGGGTAGGAGAAGTAAAAGGAAAAAAAAGTTAACAGAAAAAAACCAGCAAGGGGGCGGGGTATGGTGGGGATGGGGCAGACCCGGGCAGAGACATGGAGGCTGGGGTGTGGGGCTTCAGAGGAAAAGCCCATTGGGTGGGTAGGAGAAGAAAAAGGAAAAAAAATGTTAAAAGGAAATAAACCAGCAATTGGGCGGGGTGAGGTGCGTTGGGGGTCGGGGTAGACCTGCGCAGAGGCCGGGAGGCAGGGCTTCAGAGGATAAGCCCATTGGGCTGGTAGGAGAAGAAAAAGGGGAAAAAAGTTAAAAGGAAGGAAACCTGCAAAGGGGCAGGGTGGGGCACGGCAGGGGCGGGGCAGACTCACGTGGAGGCTGGGGGGCGGGCTTTGGAGGATAAACACTGTGGACAGGTGGGATTAACAAAAATGAAATTTAAAAAAAAGTTGAAATGGAGAGATCCCCAAGGGAAGGGAAAAACAGGAGGCGCAGGTGGCGGGAGGGACAGGGAAGAAACCTAGGGGACCCGGCAGAGGCCTCTGGAAAGTCACAGGCAGCAGGCAGGCTGAGGCCACTCCGGCGCTGGGGCTGCTGGCTCCGGATGACTCACTGCCTCCGGCTAGCGCTGGTCCTGTTGGCGTCTTCCAGTTGTGAGGATCCTGTGCCGGAAGTTGTCTGGAGCTCAGAGCATGGTCGCAGCTTGTGTCCACCACCTGGATCCCTGCTGAAAACCCTGGCCTGTGTTCTCCGAGTGACATGGCATGTCTGCTAGTCAGCCATCTTGAACCGGAAGTCCTCTAATTGTATTGATTAGGGTCCTCTCTTTTTTCTGTTTGGTTAAGTTGGCTAGAGGTTTGTCAGTCTTGTTTATCTTTACAAAGAACCAGCTCTTTGTTTTATCAACTTTTTAATTTTTTTTGTTCTATTTCAATGATCTCTGCCTTGATCTTAATTATTTCTTTTCATTTTGAGTTCCTAGGGTTGGTTTGTTCCAATTTTTCCAGTGCCTTTAGCTGGTTGGTTAAGTTATTAATTTGGGATCTCTCTGACTTTGTTATATAGGCATTCAGTGCTATAAATTTTCCTCTTATGACAGCCTTCATTGTCTCCTGTAGGTTTTGGCATGTTGTACTTTCATTATCATTTATCTCAAGAAAATTTTCAATTTCTGTTTTAATTTCTTGAACTACCCATTCATTATTTAATAATGTATTGTTCACTCTCCAATAGTTGGTGCATTTTCTGTTTTTTCTCCCATTGTTTATTTCCAGCTTCAGTATATTTTGGTCTGTTATGATGCAGGGTGCTATATCGATTTTCTTTAATTTATTTAGGCAAGATTTGTGACCTACTATGTGATCTATTTTGGAGAAAATTCCATGAGCTGCTGAGAAGAATGTATAATCTGTAGAGTTGGGATGGACAGTTCTATATGTCTGTTAGGTCTAGTTGGTCTATGGTCTTGTTAAGTTCTATTATTTCCCTATTGATCTTCTGTCTGGTTGATCTGTCTATAGTTGATAGTGGTGTATTAAAGTCTCCAACTATAATAGAATTGGAGTTTATTTTAGATTTGTTCTCCAATAATTTTTGCTTTAGTTCAGACACGATTTACCTAAGTGCATCTGTTTCTCCTCAATTATATTAAGCCTGGTGGCAAAGCTTGTGAGTTGGCTCTGTATCATTGCTCAGTGATTTTCCATACTTGCTTCTATTTCCATCTTTAGCCTCTTCATTGGGCCCATGTCACTTTTATCCCGACTTAACGTCATCTCATTGTGTGCATGCATCTGTACTCCCTCTTTCATAGTATCACTGTTGATGTTCCAATTAGGACTAGGTGGGTTTGGTGTGTGGCACTCAGCTAGTATGTTCTTCTTGAGTTGTGCTCAGCCCATTGCGGATCCACTTGGAGGGGTTGGGGGTGTCCTTGTGTTGAGTTCTTCTGAGCAGTGTGGGCAGGGTGTGTTCTGGATTTCACAGGTGAGGTTGGTCACTCACTTGGTTTTTCTGGGACTGTATGTGCCCTCAGATACACAGCTGACCTGACTAGGCCTGGGCTGGCCTGGCAGCTACCAGGTGGCGTGGGGTTCCTGGTGCCCACCTGAGCCCGCCTGTTCCTACCCAGTGGCTATGGGGCAGCACGGGGTCCTTGGTACCTGCCCGAACTGGTCTGTGCCCTCCTGGTAGTGGCACAGGGTCCCGGGTACCAGCCTGAACCAGCCTGTGACCTCCCACCTGTGGCACGGGGTCCCTGGTACCCACCTGAATGGCCTGTGCCTTCTTGGCTGTGGTGTGGGGTCCCTGGTACCCAGCTGAGCAGTCCTGTGCCCTGCCGGCAGTGGCATGGGGTCCCTGGTACCCACCTGAACTGCCCGTGCCCTCCTAGCAGTGGCACGGGGTCCCTGGTACCCTCCTGAACCAGCTTGTGCCCTTCTAGCTGTGGCGCAGGGTCCTTGGTGCCCACTTGAACTGGCCTGTGCCCTCCCGGCTGTGGCACATGATCCCTAGTACCCTCCTGAGCCACCTGTGCCCTCCCAGCTATTGTGAGGGGGTCCCTGGTACCCACCTGAACCAGCCTGTGACCTCCCGGCTGTGGTGCAGGGTCCCTGGTACCCAGCAGAGCTGCCCTGTGCCCTCCCATATCAACATGGGCTAGAGTGAGACACTACCTCATAAAAATGATAATAATTATTATAATGATAATGATAATGCTGAAAGTATCACTATTCCTTATTTCAAGTTATATTAAACCATCATTGTAACAAAAGTCATATGGTCCTGCCCCACAAACAAATACATTAATCATTGGAATAGAATAGAGAACCCAAATATAAATCCAAACATTTATACATATAACATTACTTAGTATTAAAAGGAAGAAAATTTCGACACATGTTCAAACACATGGACCTTGAGAACATTATGATGAATGAAATAAACCAGTCTTAAAAGGACAGATAGTCCATACTGTATACAAATACTACAAATCCTCCATGTTCTATGTAACTACTCCACACTTCATACAGATGCTCCACTTACACGAGTTAGCTAGAGTAGTCCAATTCACAGAGAGAGAAAGAATGGAGGGTTCCAGGAACTTGAGGAATTAGTGTAAAACAGGGCAGTGTCTCGGTATGCCATGAAGGGGCTTCTAGAGATGGATGATTGTCTTTGCACAACAACTCAGGTGCACTAATGCTATTGAACTATGCATTTTAAGAGAAAAGATCATTGAGCCTGGTGGTACAGACCTGTAATCCTAGCTGTTCGGGTGGCCGAGTGAAGAGGATTGCAATGCCAAGATGTGCCTGGGCAACAGTGTGACTTCCAGACCAGCCTTAATAATTTAGACATAGGTGGTTGGAGAGGGGGATGCATCTTTAACTCAGTGGTAGAGCACTTACCTAATATGCATGAAAGGAAGGCTCTAGATTTCCCTAACATAAATAAATAGGAAGATCCCTTTACATTTGCCTGCAATCGCAACATTAGGGGAATTTAGGCACAGAGGTAATTTATTCAAACATATCCTGCTATATGATGATTTCTAGGCAGCCCCGGGTTTGACATAGCAAGACTCTTCTCAAAATAAAACATGGGGTGGATGTGAATGAAAGATGGTTAATTTCACTGTTTTTTAAAACCATGTTTAAAATTCTCCCCCCTCACTTATGCTTAAATCTATATTAAAACATTCTATTAACAAACTCCAACTTTGCTTCAGAAAACTAAAATATTTTGTAACATAAAATACAGAAAATAAATAGCAATTAAATAAGGAAATTACAATACCTAAAGTTATATAATATGTTATATATGTCATAATTTGGGTTTTTAATATATTCTTACCAATAGCTAAAATGATATAAAAATTTCACAAAATCATATTATCTTCTATACTATACACATAAATTCAGAGCCCTAAATCTCATAATTTATATGATGCTATAAAGTGTATAATTTTTCAATTATTATAATCTTGATGGATAATAAAAATTCACATATGAAACACTTTCAAAATTTCAAAAGCAGATAGCAAACAGAATTACTTTGAGAAAAATAACAAGAAATATTTAATAGACTACCCAGAATTCATATTTTTATAATTTCTCAATAGGGCCAGGTTCCTTTTCTATATTGAAGGCCCTTTCAAGGTTCCCGCTTCTTGGACTCTGCAAGTCGATGCTTTCAGTCATTTCCTGTAACACAGCCCCTATTCTGGGCACTTTGAACCTCAAGGAAGCAAGCTCCCCCCAAAGCCTTTTTAATTGATGATCATTCATATGATTTATACTCTTCTCAGTTATTATCAATTCATTCTTTTTAAAAGTCTCATTAATCCACATGAAAACAAATAGATTCCTTCACAGGACTGGGGTGGCCATCCATCCAATTCCTCAAAGACTGAGAGACTGAATTGATCTTTGCCTTGATCTTGCAAATATTTTAAATTCCATTTATTTATTTTAATTTTTATTTTTTTATTATCGATAATTAGATACACTTAATAAGGGAATAATGTGTTGATGTCTCCAGTTCCCCTATTTCCCTCTTCCCTGTCCCCAGTCAGTTGGATATCCTCTAGCATACAAAGAAGTGTGTTTCATTGTGGCATTTTTCAAATTTGTTTTTATTGATTCTTTTCCATCTTTTCTCCCCATCTTTCCCATCTTTGTGACTTCCTTCCACCATAGCCTCCTTCCTGCTTAGTGTCACAGATTCTAATAACTTTAATAAGCTCTTCTCTTATACAAATAAAACTACATTTTTAGGCATTTCCATGTGTCCTCCCCTGAGCAGAGAGTTTGAGGGAACAAGGGAGCACATGTAATTGCTGAAAGGCCAAAGGTGTAAGCAGCCTGAAAGGATGCAGGGCTTGAATTCGCCTTGCTCTGTGTGAGAACCCCAGTTACCAAACCCTGTGAGCCTCAGAGCCTCATTTGCAAAGAAGAGATAACAAAAGCACTTGCCTCTCAGAGCTATTTCAAAATGTAATGAGTTTGTGTTTGTTTTGCAGCACCTACAGTTAGTGTCTGGCATTTAATAAGAGCAATAAGTTCAGTCAATGAAATCTCACATGTGAACCCAAATTCAGAAGAACCAACTACTTGTGATTCCATTTATCAAGGAATAAAGCAGACCCGTGAGCCTCTTTGGGAACACTTCTCCTAAGACTACACAGATGTAGGAAAGACAAGGCACCTTGGTGTTAGATTCCATTGGGATGGAAATTGCCAAATATGAGACCTGAACCTGACTGACCACCTAGATCGTGGAAAGACATGAAGCACCTGGGCAGGACAGCCTAGGTTGAAGAGCTAGGTGCAAAAGGCAGCCTAGCATCAATGGTAAGGTCTCACAGAAGTGAGTGAACAGGATTCCTTTCATGGGAAGATGCTCGGTCATACATTATAAATGACAACTTATTTTTCCTCTTTAAATTAAAGTCAAAGTACCCTTCAGAAATATATACACATCCAACACTGGCATATTAAGCTACATACAAAAGCATATCTTGATGACTTCTTAAACATTTATCTCTTGTGCCTTCCAAGAGTCCAGTAAACCAATGCTGAAAATTTTATGAAGAAAATTATAAAACCTCACCAAAATGTGCCTATGTGTAACTGAGTGGAGCAAGAAATTATATTCATGAGCAGGAAGAGGTCATAAAGGAGAAGGATGTCACTTTCCCCAAACTAATCTGAAAACCCAATACAATTCCCTGAAAATCCCCACAGGATCTAAAACATGTCCAGATAGGATGTGAGCTAGGAGGGCTTAATGAACTTTAAAAATTGAACTAGGGGGACTTCAGCTTCCATATATGGGGATCTATTCCAATGCCATAGCATTAAGCAACAGGGTGGCCTTCAAATACAATTGTGATTAATTTAGGAAGTTGATATAGAATATGATGAAGGCATCATTTAAAATCATGAAGAAAGGAGAGATTCCTCAGTACAGATTTTTTTCTGGCTACCGACTTGTAAAGAAAACGATGTGATTATTAACACATCATATGGAAGAGTCAGCCCAGGATCATTATCATGTTAAGGTCTAAGTAGAAACTACTTAGGATAAAAGTCAAGAGGTGAGTATTGTTAAGACTTGGGGGAAGGAAAAACATATTCAAGCTATATCAGTATTAAATGAAAAAAATTATAAATCTGACTTCTTCAAAGCAAACACATTAGAAATAAAGAAGCCACAAATACAAATTTTAGGATGGGATATAAAATGCTTAATATAAATATGAAACCTGAAGTTAGTTCAGTAGAAGAATTTGCCAAAGGAGAATGGAAGTGAATGAAGGGGAGGTGGAATGGAGGGAAAATAAGGCCATGACTATCCTTCTGCACTTTTAATGGCTGTGACGGGAGAAGGCTTCCTGCTTGTGGAACAAAACCTGGAGAGTCACCCTATGACTGAGGACATTCTCAAATCAGCATGGGTAAGGGAAGTAGTGTTGGTGTAAACTAAAGCCTCTTCTTTCATGCAAGAGGATCAATATGCAATGTCCTATAATGATGTAGTAGCATAAACATAACACCAATTTTGAAAACACTTCTAGCAGGCAGCCTAAAATATTGGAATATTTGCATGTAACAGGCCTGTGAGTAGATTAAACAATGCAAGTGCCCTATGTTACCTATGCTAGAACAATCTGCTACTCAGCTAAGTGAAGTGAATTGGTTTTTTTTTTTTAAGTAAAATGAAATAAAAGGAAGGTTTAAACCAACGGTGTACAGCAGTGTGACAAAATCTCCAGAAGTCAATTTCCAGACATCATTGCCATGATGATTAGCTCCGAAGCTCATGCAGCTGCATTTCTAGAATGGACTTGGGAGGACTCACCTCACTTCCTTCCAGAGCACACATCCAGCCTTGGTGTCTACTATGTTCATTTCTTCATTTGTCTAAATGAGGGCTTCAAATATACTGCCATGTCCTATTCCTTGGCCACCAATGGCCACATCTAGTGATGACTCTGTTCTCCTGTTATTTCAAAGACCACTAGGGGTCCCAGACCCAGGCATCCACCCAACACTCTATACCACCTTCTGTAGTTCTCCAGCTGTCTTTTTACCTTAGTTTTACTTGAATTTTAGTATTAAATATACAGAAAATGCAATCCTAAAGAAATAGAGAGAAAATATCTTCTCTAGTTTTATAAAATGTTATCAATTTATATGTAGCAGTAAGACAAAAGAATTTATTTTGGCTTAATAAACCTTAGAAACATCCAGTGAAGCGGGGTTGGAATCAACTCAGTTCCAGCAATGTGAAGATTGGGTTCACAGTGATTGTACTTGAGCTAGACAGGGAGCAGCCCAGCCACCAGCCTCATGCCAGGATAGACCAAGTCTGCAGTCAAGCTAGTCAAGCAGTCTGGAAAACAGCAGCATGTGGGGGGGGGGGGAGGTTACAAAAAAAAAAAAAACAGAGCACACTCTTAAACCCCAAAACAGTTGAAACGATCAAAATTACATTTAATTTACTGAACCTACTGAACCTCATAAGATGGTGACATGGACCTCTGTGGAGTAAGGACTGTTTCCTCTCATGACTGTGCAGCTGACTGGGAGCTGCCACTGCCCAGCATCACAAGAGGATATCATAGCACATTTTGCTAACTTGGCAAAAGATCATAGTTCAAAACTCAACATATAGATTCGATTGAATTTGTGATGCTCTTGTATCATTGAAATTATATTGGATCATTATTAAGTCATTAATCATTAAATTGCATGGACAGGTATATAGATGAACACAGATGATCCATATATAGATCTAATGTAGATATATAGATAAATAGATGTGTCCATAGATAGATTTTGTGACAGGCAAAGCAACCTCATCTCACCTCCCAGCATATGCCAGGACTCCACACTCTCCCTGGGCATTAAACCTGTTTAGGGACACGCTAGACATTGATAGTTACTTTGAGCCAATAACTTTGACATCTATAAAAGGAAAGCTGTGTTTCACATCATAGACACAGAGAAATCTGAGGATCAGGAGTCAAATAATGTCACTTACTGTCTGATCTACAAATTTAAAACTTTATTATGCTGACTCACTAAATGAAGATATCTACACTGACACAGACCAGCAGAGCAGGTATGGGAGCAAAAACAAAAGCAGTTCTTCCTGAGAGCATCAAAGATTTTAACCAAATAATCTCATCGCCTCCTTTTTCTCCTCCTGCCCCTTCCTCCAGCTTCTCCTCTTCCTCCTCCTCCCTCACCTCCTCGTCAACCTCTCCCTCCTTCTTCTCTTCTAGCTCTCTCTCATCCATACATGTTCCTGCCATTTTGATGCTATCTTCATGTGACCCTCATCAGAGCTGAGCAGATGTTCAGCTGAATCTTGTAAGCTGTGAGTTAAATAAACTGATTCTCTTTGTAAAGTTTCCAGGCTTGGGTATTTTGTTATGTTCACAGAAAATAGATTAAGACAAGTCCTGGAAACTCTCATACATTTTCAATAAATGGAAAATTCCAGCTACCTTAAAGTGCCATTATTTTAATCATTCCTATCTCCTTGCTTGCTTGTATTTTCACTTTATGCCTGAACCCTACATTCCTGCTCTCCCTCCTGGCCAAAGCTGTCACTCATTATAAGGTGTGAGGAGCCCCAGATGCTGGAGATGGTGTCAGGACACAGCAGCTCAGAGATGATGACAACTAAATTACAGAGTAGTATTGACCAAAAACATTTCCACCATATCATTTTGGCTTAAAACTGGCTCTTTTTGAATGGAATTCAGCAAAAACTGTAGCAAAGCATTTGCCAATTACTGGGTGCTAAATAATGCAGCCTGTAGGAACAGACCTCACTTCGTTCAAGGGGCCCTTTATTCAGAAGAGTGGATAAATTCCTGCTTGAAGGAAATTTTTAAAAGGCAGCATCGGCGAGCTGCGTGTTGCTTGCATCTGGTCCTCAGCCATGGCTTTGGTTTTGCTCTGAGCTGTTACAAGTTCCTGGGTCACCTTATTAAGAAGCATCTAAAAATGGAATGTTTTGAAATGACCTCTCACCCTAACTCCTTGAGGCTCTGAGGAACAATTGCTTAGTTCCAGCAACTACATTTTCTACCCAAGAAAGATATATTCTACTTTAAAAAATAAATTGATTTTAACATGACTTGCTTTCATACCCTGAGGTATTGCTGACCAGAAGGAAAACAGTTAAGTACCTGATGGGATCATTAAATTCTCAACTTACCTATTGCTTTAAGGAAAACAAAACAAGCTTTTCACTTGTGCCTATAGGGTGTAATTGGCAGCTTCCCAGTACCTGAGACCATCAAGTTAAAAGGAAGAAAGACCTATTTTGATTCATGATTCCAGAAATTCCAGTCCAGAGTCACTTGGCCCTGATGCTTATGGCTTATGGCAGCAAACTATATCTTATACTGTAGTGGGAACATGTGGCAGAGGCCTTTTCTCATGGTGCTGGGAGCAGAGAAAGAGAAAGACAAGGGGGCCAACAGTCGTTACTATTGCTCCTAACTGTGACTTACAGACTTTCAAGCACAGCTACATGAGAGGAAGAGCCCTACAGATCTTAAGTATATTAATGTCTTTTAAGAGAAAGAAGAAAAAGAAAGAAAGAAAGAAAGAAAGAAAGAAAGAAAGAAAGAAAGAAAGAAAGAAAGAAAGAAAGAAAGAAAGAAAGAAAGAAAGAAAGAAAAAGAAACTTTACATCAAGAAATCTCAGAGATCAGAATAAATCGCTGGTGAATTCTAATATCTAAGGAAGAAATCATTGATCTTACACCACCCCTGCTAGGTAATAGAACAGGAAGAGATGACTTGTGGACTCATGCTATAGAACTGTAATTAACACAAAATGACATGGGTAGATGAACAGATCAAATTCAAATAACATCTAGAGTTTAGCTGACATATGGTAATTTCTTAGTTTTCATATGTGTGTGTGGCTATGTAAGATGTTAACATTGAAAGAAGTGTGACAGTTCAGGCAGCTCCATAGACACCTGCCCCTTGAGTGGGAGGTGTCTCTAGCCAGAGCCAAAACCTAGGCGCTAAAACTTATTGGCCAGGTATGAACCAATCAATGGTCTCCTTGCCTACCTAGGGCAGGAAATACTGACTGAACAATTAATCCGGCCTTCTTCCTCACCCACATGGCCTAGAAGAAGGACCTCTGACTCTCTAGGGACTGGTAAGGTCTCCCTAGCCCCCACCACAGCCTGTGGTGAGGGACTGGATTTCTCTTCCACCTGAATCTTTTCTTCTCATGGTCTTTCCACTTTCTGCTTGTTTAGCTAAACAACATAAGTTCTGTTAAAACTCTCCACATTTTTATCCCCACACTTGTGGCTGGAGAACTCTAACTCCCCATGTTCCCTTAAATAATAAAGTTTCCCACTCTACCTTACTATCTTGCTGTCTATGATATTAATTCTTTAACTTTGTAGATAAGAACTCGGGTATTCCTTAATTTTGGGGGCATATTAAAATTTTTGCTGGGCATTATCTAAATTCTAACCCCCAGCTCACCCCACAACAGAAGGTGCTTTGGTGGTGGAATACAATATTCCAAAAATCTTATAATTCTTTATTTCAATTTTCATAGCTTTTTGGGAACAGAAAAGAAAAAAAAGTTTTCCCCCCTTCTCTGAAATGCAAATTCAGCTCCCAGGGGCTGAGGACAAAGGACAGCCTGAGAACAGTCAAGCAGGTTAAAGGGCCTCACCCCAGGGGGTACTAATAGCCTTTTGTTTAAAAGAGACCAGTGGCTAAAAAAATTGATTTCTGCCTTTCTTTACTGGTATGCTTTTGGGTTTTTTGCCTCTTTTTGAGTAATATGGTCTTTGCTATTTTGCCTAAATATGGACTAATAAAAGTATTTTCTCTTCCAACCTGCCAGCAGAAGGTATGCCTGTATACCTCCATACCATGTGACTGTGAGGCCCCTCCCCCATGTTGAGTTGGCTGAGCTGGTCACTGAGACCCCATGTGGCTTTAAAGGACAAAGGCCCTGCTGACATGCTCAGATAAATGGGAACTTTTAAATTCCTGATAAATAATTTTTAAAAAATAGATGCAAAAATGGCTTAAGTTAAATTCAATTAGTTTGATTTCTAATCAATTTGTGAAGTTTTTTTCTCTATAAAACATTTATTCAAAGTGAGTTAAGCCTCGTGATACATGTGATATTCTTATTTTTACAGAGCTGAGGCAGGGAAATGACAAATATGTTTACTGGGCTAATAAAAAGATTCCCCTTTTTGGGTTATTCAAGGGTACTTTTCTGATTGTACAATATTCTGATTTTAACTATGATACAGACTTTTGTTTTCTCAGGTTAACCTTGATCAGTTTTGAAAATTCTACCAAGGGTGATTTGTCAGATGTATTCAAAAGGATTAAAGGTAACAAATCATTCTCAGATATGGTAAATGTATTAAATATGGCTTGTCTCAGAGATCATTATGTTTTGCCTATACATCATGAAATTATTATTAACAGGAGATATCTTTTTATATCCATAAATTATAAAATCTATAAATATGTGCTGATAGTATTATATGGTTTGTCAATTTTCTTAAAATTATATTCATAGAGATGTTGCATACAAAGAAATATCTAATTGTGCTAATACTAGAATATATGCTTTCTATTATTAGATAAAAGTTAAGTCAATTTGATATAATTTCTCTAAATTCTATAAAAGATGAGAAACTAAGTTATATAGACAAATACATGTTAAATGCCAGTTTTTTTTCTTTTTTTGTGTGTCACATCTTTACTTTTTTCTTTTTATTGTTTTTTTTTACAAGAGCAGAGCTCCCTTTCTTTTTTCTTTTTTTTTATTGTCCATAATGAGTTACATTATTTAGTGGGCAAACAGTGAGTTGTTATCCCCAATTCCCCAATACCCCCCTCACCAATCAGCTGGATATCCTCCTCCTTGGGTCGTCTGAATCAATCCTTGTGACAGGGGACTATGGATAGCCTAGTATTCAGCCAGGTTCTCCTGGCCCTAGTATGTTGTTACTGAGTTTTTTTCTATAAAAGCCAACTACATGTGCTAGCCCTCATGGTCTAAACAATAGAAAGACAAATATTAATGTGCTCAGCCTGATTCTGTCTCCAAAACAACTCTTTTGGAGATAGACCCAGAAGCAGACATATTTCCCAATGCTTCCTCATAAACCAGACTGGCCCTCTGGTTAATGACAAATATAAGGGAAATAATAATAACAAAAAGAGATTTATATCTTCTTTATGGTACTAAAGTCCATGAGCATATGGGTAAGCTGAGTCAAAAGAGAAAGACAAGGTTTTTTTAATCATCTATAGCTAAATGGTTAGAGACATTGACTACTGTAAATGCTATATGCTTTCTGCTTGCTTATAAATTTAAAAAAAAAGAGGGGAGAGAATACCCCTAAAAAGTGTTTTACTTATAAGTCTGTTGATCAGGCTGTTCAATGGTTAGAGTTACTTATCAATGGTTTTACTCATTTGGCATTCTTAGAAAGAAAAGGATCTACTCCTAAATTTTGGGAAAGGCTCCAATTATAAATTTATATACAAGATATAATTTCCAAAGGTATTTGCTTGCTATCTTTTAATAAAAAATTAATTTTGGGTTCTGTCAAAAAGACTAGTCACAGCAAGCTTTAGGAAAAAAAAGACCACCACAAGTCAGTTTTAAGTACTAAATGATTCTCTAGCCTAACTATTTATAAAACAGAGTACAACTATTCTTTTGCTTGTGAAACCACCTAAACTGACCACTGCTGTCACTGGACCTGATGACTCCAGTTATAATTTTTGGCTCAGTGACTCTTAACTCTAGTCCTAGCTAGATTACTCAACCCATGGTTTAAGGAAAAAGGATATTTAAATAGGTTCAATCATTAGGCTTGATTAGAATATAGAGCTGTTTTTAAGAAAATCAGATGATTGAGTTATTGAAAACACCTGATATCAATTTTTTTCTCCCTTCTATGGCTACTTCCTTTTTTCAGTTCATGACTCAACAGTGGGGATAAGAGGAAATTGTAAATGCGAGATGTGCTATGACGTGCTTAATAAGAGGAATTTCAATGGAACTTAATGAAGGAAAATAATGATATTTTTAGAAGGTACTAAGAAAGAATATTATTAAAGAGGGATTTCTCTCAGTAATAACTGAGAGAAATATAGAAAGAATTGCAGCAGGACCTTGAAAGGATGACAGAATGTAATGAGTAAGTGATAAGGGAAGATGATAAGAAAGATGCAAAAAAAGAAATGGGCTCAATTTCCTTTTATAAGAGATGCTAGTAAATATTAAGATTTACTGGGTGTGACATTCTTAATCTCAGCACATTATATATAACCATGCCTTACATCCCCAGACTTAAAATAATTATAGATCACCCTTAAAGAAAAAAGCAATAGAGCCATAGTTCCAAGGCCACCCTGAAACACGCGAAGATTGGGGACCTACACACCAGACTCCCACCAAAGGGAGAAATGGAAATGAAGTCCTGAGCCACCTCCCCCAGCTGAGAGATTAGATGAGCGAAGACAAGAGTATACGTAACCTCTACACTTATAGTCTAATCAATGCCTCGGGTGCTCTTATATGACATGATATGAGACCCATGCTGGGGAGGTCTGGAGAAGTCAAGCTTGGGGGCTAGCCTCTTAGGTTTTGTGTGGCACAGACTTCCTGAAGGGGACCCCCCCCTTGCTTCCAGAAAACACATAAAGTGCACTATGTGTCTTCTTAGACCATACCAAATGCTATGATGCCATTCAATAAACAATTCTGGGGATGAATCTCGAGTTCCCATGGTGGACAGCAATCCAACACCACCGACACTGAACCAGCTCACCCCACAACAGAAGGGCTGGAGAGATAGCTCAGTGGTTAAAGGTGCTTGCTTACAAACACTGTTGGCTTGGGTTTTATCCCTCAATACCCCAAAGTGGCATATGTATCTGACATTTGTTTGCAGTGGCAAAAAACACTGGCATGCACTCCCTCTCCGCACACTTGTGCAAATAAATAGATCGATAATTTTTAAATAAATAAAAAAGTTTAAAGGGCTTGCCAAGTCTATAATTACTTTTTAAAGTGGTTTTGCTTTGTTTGTTTTATTTTGTTTCTCTTTTTTAGCAACTAGTAGAGTAGTGTAGCAGGAGCATGCTGGGCCTATAGAGGGTTTTGTTTGTTTGTTTGTTTTTAAAATTACCCTATGGAACTGGTAGAGCCAGCTCTGTTTTTCAGGCAAGGAAGCTATATTTTAAAGATTAATAAACAAAAGTAAGAGTTTAGTATTCAAATCCAAGTGTGTATGACACCTATACCTATATACACAACTTTTCTACTTTATGTCCCTATAACTACCAAAACAACCTAAATTTTATAGCGTAAGAGTTAGAAACACTTGACAAAGCCTACTGCATTTGATAGCGGTGTCAATCTTACTGATGTTTACAATGTGGGATGTGGAATGCTTAATGCTGCTGTGGTCTTGAGCTTGTCCATTATTACAGTCTTAATTTTTCAATGAGAACCACTCAAGCCCATGAATAATGAATGCCCTTCATTCTGCCTTTAGAATGAAACAAATATCCTTCACATGGCTCCAACATGAAGGGCACCATACACTTTGGCTTCCTCTTTTCCATATATTTCCTTTATTCTGAACACTTCAGGCTCTTGTATGCTAAAGCCTTGGCTTTATTACAAAGTCTTTTTTAGCAAAATATTTTTTTCTGACATCTCTAGCCAACTGCTTCTCACTTGTTATTCCATTATTGTCTCCAGCCTTTCATTTTCCAAGAGGCTTCACAGGGTCTCTTTCCAGTGACCAATGATTGCTCTAATAGGAAGTCACACTTGATGTGGCACTCATCTCTTTATCTGGCTGCTTTCCCCAACCAGGAGGAGTAGCTGTTCCTTTTCCAGCTGTAATGACAGCAGCAAACAGAGCCTGGTGCACTATAGATGCCCAGCACACATGCATTCAAACAAATTATATTATTGAGCAGGTAAATTACTTGACATATGCAACCATTCAATGATATAAACTGGGTTAGCACCTCCAAGTTGAATTGAAGAAAAAGAACCAGTTGCAACTTAGTCAATACATAAGAACAAATGAAAAGTAGAGTGTAATTTAAACCTTAGAGTTCTCCATCCCACCACTGTCCCAGCATTCCATAGTTGAAAAATAATTGACAGATGCTAATAAATTTTCCTATCTGAAAAAAAAGTAGCTATTGATTGAAATCAAGGCAGGTAAGGGTTTGTGTATCTAAACATAGGAAAGGTGCAGGAAAATACAATATAAAATATATTTTAAAAGGCCCACCTGAAAAAGTACTTACTATGAGGAAGTTGTTCTGGTGAGTCAGTGAGAATGAGGGATGGTAAGGACTGACATCACTGTGCACCTTGTGAACTCTGAACACTTGGCCATGATGGAAAAGAAGACAGGAAAAGAAACAGCTACTCCTCCTGTTTGGGAAAAGCAAAAAAGAAGACAGGAAAAGAAACAGCTACTCCTCCTGTTTGGGAAAAGCAAAAAAGAAGACAGGAAAAGAAACAGCTACTCCTCCTGTTTGGGATGAAGGCCATGAGTGTCACTTCAAAAATTCTTTTTCTACAGTACATTAACCTAATCTTCTGTAACATTTTACTTAGTAGGTTTTAAAACAGATTTAACTTCTTTTGATTTTTTTGTAATAACATGGCTTAAAATATAAACAGCATTGTTCAATAGCATATAGGTGTTTTTCTAATTCTAAACTTGTTATTAAGAATGAGACTCATACACACACTAGCCCAGGCTCAGTATCCTCCATGTCCCCTTCTTCCCCTCTATATCTCCTCACACTGAAATGTCTTGGAGGCAGTATGCCCCCTATTGTGACCTTCTGTAACCACAGTCTTTTGGCACACCTCCTGAGTGACCTCCCTGAGGTCTTTTCTATTAACTTTTATTTTATAAAAGTAGAATAAGTAAGCTAAAATAATGATAAAAGTTATAGAATAATAAATGTGTGTGTCAGAAACATATATTTATTATTGCTATCACTGCACAAAATTACATTTTCCTTTCATGCAGCAGGCATGGTTGTAGGCGGGTTTATTTAGGCAGGCTCCTCCACAAACAAAAATATTGCACTGAAATGTAACAATGACTACAATGCTACTTGGTAACATGAAGTTTTCAGTTCCATTATAATCTCACACACCCACTGATGTTTACATGGTTCAACACAGTTCATCAGAGCACTATAAAACAGTGATGACTGCTTTATGTGTGTGTCAGGATTTCTCTTCCAGGAAGCTCAACATCTGGACAGAGGGCAGGTTGTAAGAAAGTGGGTGTGATCACTTATTTCGCAGACCTCATCAGTTTCCATCACACTTAAGTGGAAAGTGACTTCTCTGAAGCTATACTCCACAGTGAGACAATGGTAGTCCCCAGAGAGGGTTTAGACAGGCAGCCCACTGTCCTCTGATGAAGGTCAGGTCTTGATCAGGCATGAGCCCACAAGTAAAATTGACAATGAGGCACTATCTGGCCAGAAAAATAAATTTCAATAGGCTTATCATTTCTTTTTAAAAATCCATTTTACCAACTGAATTAATGAGAAAATGCTTGTAAAAAAAAAAGAAAAGAAAGAGGACATGGATCAAAGGCAAAAAGACATAGCTGTGACAATTCTACGAATGATGTGCTTATTATAGCCACGCGAGCAAGAATGTAAGCCCACTAACCTCATAAGCACTAGTCACTTGAGGTTTGCATCTCAAGGGGTTTAGAGATTGCTTGGGGAGTTACAAGAGAATTTGAATGATCCTGTACCATTGTCCTGGCTAGTGTGTATAGTCTAACTCAATACTGGCCCCTAGAATAGCTAAGTCATGCTACACAGTGAGAGTAAAAGAAAATCCTATGTAAAAATGCCTAGTAAGTGAGCAATCATACAATTAAACCATAAAACTTTGTTTGTCTGTTTTAATTTGTATTTTGAAAATTGAGAAACCCAGTGAATGTATGGACAAAATTGTAGAAATAGATACACACACACAAAAAAAAAAACCCAACAACAATAACAAAAAAACCTTAATGTTGTTAGAAATACAAATGGCAAAAAAAAATTTTGTTAAAATGTTCAACATCATTAGCTACCAGGAAAATTAAAATTAAAATTACATTGCAATTTCATCTTATTCTAGACAGAATGAGTGCAATCACAACTTCAAATGACAACAAATGCTAGCAAGGGTGTGTATCAAGTGGAACCTTTATTTGCAGTTGATTGAAGTGTAAACTGGCACAGTCACTATAAAAATCAGTGTGGAGGTTTCTCAAAAAGCCAAAAATAGATGTACCTAATGGTCCAGCTATCCGGTCATAAAGCCTAAGGACTCTACACTTTACTGTAAAGATACTTGTACATCCATGTTTGTTGTTGCTATATTCACAATAGCTGGGAAATGGAATCAGCCCAGATGCCCCAAAACTGAAGAATAGGTAATGAAGATGTGGCACATATAGACAGTGGAATTTTATTCAATTCTGAAATGATGAAATTTACAGAAAATTGGATTGGTCTGGAAAATATTAAACAAAATGAGGTGTCCCAGGTTCAGAAAGGCATATGCTGCACATTCTCTATCATGTATAAACCCTAACTTCAAGTTTTTATATTTGTATGCAAGTCAGAGTAAGAGTGAGTACAGGCCAGGAAGCTGGAAATGTTCCATGAAGGACTGAGGAGAGGACACAGATTAGAGAGAGGGGAAAAGTAGACATGTAAGTAGAGAATACTGGGAGAAGAAAGGCCTAAGAATGGATTAGAGGTAGGAGAAGAGTTAATCAAAATTAAGATATTGTGAATAAGCATGTGGAAACATGTGGATCTGTGGATTACTTGTGAGGTCATTGTGCACCGACCCCATTTATCCATGGAGCTGGGTGGGCAGAGCCTTGGGAGAGCATGAGCCAACAGGCATAGCCACCTGGGAGACAGTTGCAGTGAACAGCTCATTTATTCGATTGGGGAAGGTGCTTTTATGCAGAAGGAAAAGGAGAGGCAGGGGGATATGCGGCAAGGGGATTGGCAGGGGCAGGGTGGCCTGTGGATGTCTCATAAAAGGATTGGCAGGGCCCAGCTACATAGATTTGCTGGAAGGACTTTCTCATTGCCTGGGCGTGTTATTACCTTATAGCTGAATTATGTTAACTCCAGTAACCTCAGGCCTTGAAATTCCTGGGCTTATTAGGGTTTGCTGGGCCCGCCTGGTGACTGGATGTTGGGGAGGAAAGGAGTCAGCCAAACTCCTGCTGGTCTCTGGATGAGATTATCGGGGTTCCAGGACAGTCTCAACTTTCCTTTAACCCTGTGTCCTCCATGCTTCTCAGCAGGGTCCCACAGAAACCTACTTGTTTGTTAGCTAATTAAAATACTATTTAATTTTTGAAAAGAAAGAGCTTGGCCAGAATTACACTGTTGGGGTGAATAATGCTGAACTCAGAAGTTTGTTACAGAAAAATCCTAGTGCCAGGGTAGGAAACCTCCCAGTGTGCTGTTGGTCAGGGGGTTTCAGAAATCTCCAAAACAATGAAGGTTATTTCCAAGGCTCTCAATTGCTCACTGGAGCTATATGGTAAGACCTAGTTGCTGATAACACTATATGCTTGGGCTGTAGGACACTAGAAAATCAAGTTAGAACTGAGCTTGAAGCCTTCTCTCCTGGCTAGCTGTCATAATGCTGGACAGTGCTGAAAAGAAGTGGCAGTGAAGTGGCAGTTCAGCACTAAATGAGACATCTATATCACACCTTCCTAGGTTCAGGAACCATTGTGTAGAAAAGAATATAAGCGCCAAAGGATGGGAGGTGTGCTTTGGAACACTGTCTTTGTTGCATTCCTGACCTCAGAATAGCTGTTATGACCTAAATAAGACCTGCATAACATTGGGAGTATCAACATGTCATGGATAATGGAGGGGGTGGGGAAAGAAGACATCATATTAGGGAACAGTTGAAAAGAAGAGAAGATTCATTGGAGGGGTGATAAGGGAAGACAAAGGAAGGTGATGGGAGGGGTTTATGTAATTTTTTCAATTAAAGGGAATAAAAAAGAAAAGGAAACCCTAAGTTGTAAAAAAAATATATTAAATTAGACAAAGAGCATTGTTTCATGAGCTACAGAAATATCATCCATGAGCAGGTCATTTGTTCTCACGATTCATGTGTTCACTCCACAGCCATGATAGTAAAAGCAGCATTTGCAATCTCTCTGCCTTCAGTGAACCCTCACATGCACCACACAAAGGAGGGACACTGAACAAGTACCTTTACAGGTAAAGAAGTCATGGTGCAGTCAGAAGCATGCTCATGTTCATAGTCACGAGTGGAATGTAGCCATCACTTGGTTCCAGGAAACTCTGATCCCAGAATGGGGAATCTCAGCCACTCCCATCATTTTTCCAGTGGTCCCAGTCTTTCATCAGTTTTTGGAAGTAGGATACTTCATATTCTTGATTTTAATATCTTCATATGCATTTGCCTGAAAATAACCAGAAATGAAAGAGTAAGATGTAGTCTGATACATCAATAAAACATATAGATACAGGATTGAAGGGTCACTCCATGGTATGACAAAATTCTTGACAATAGTAGAATCAGTGTGTAGGACTATTAGAAAAACTGTTTTCTACAAATATTTTAGTGGATAAATACCCTGGCATAAGACTGAAAACCAAAAGTGTGAGAAAAAGTGCAGTGAAGGAGAGAACACACCCTATTCTGCCCTCTGAACTCTTGTGCCTTGCCTTCCTCTGTTGGCTCCAGGCCACTGTGAGGCTCGGTGTGGAAATAAACAAAGACCACTCAAATAGGAACAGTGGGATCTCTTTATCCAGAGCTTGCTAGAGCAGAGGAGGCAGCCACCAGCACTTGGCAGAGACTCAAAGGCAAGCAGCGATGTGGGAAAGCTTTGTATTGAAGTGGAGAAAGGCATCCAGCACTGTTGGCATGTGGGAGAAGCGGGCTTTCTTGTGCACTTAGTTAGCTTCAGCTGGTCCTGAAGCAGGATGGAAGGAAAAAATCAGGGAAGCTATCAGTCCTGAACAAGTCTTGACTGATTACTACAGATATTATGCTCTGAGTTTCAGGGCTTTTGCTGCAGAGGTTGTAGAGTTCTATATGGTCTGGCACTGTCCAATTAGATATGATTTATCACCAAAGTGACCTTAATTACAGTGTCTTCTTTTACCTTAAGACTGAAAGTGAGGTGTTTAGGGGAGCATAAAGAGGAATAGGGCTCATTCCAGAAGTCACAGGATGAGACCAAAACAAACACTGGAATGAAGATAGCATGTTTGCAGATGACACCCACATGCTCACCCATCACATGCCCATGCTTACATGCAAGAGCATATGAACCCACACACATATTCTTTAATACATATGAAAATACACATGCATGTACATGTGTGTAAGCTCCCATGTGCTCACACACTCAGGACACATGAACCTTCTTATATGCAGGTACAAGTCACATGCTCAGACATTCAGGACAGCCCATCTTCTCAGCACCATGCTCTGTGGAAATCTTCAGACACCTTAACATCAGTCCTTTCTGTCAACCAATGTTGGCACTGTGGCCACACTTACTTGAAAACATATCATGTTCCATAATCAATGCCAGATGCCACCTTGATCTCCCCATCTGTCTAAAGGCAGGCGATGATGACAATGAAAGCATCGCCTCCAGAATTATGCAGATGCTTGGTAAATTCTCAGGCTTCTGTGTGGTCACATTCTATATTTCTCTGCCTTTCTTTCCTTCTGAGTTCTTCAAGGCCTCAACCTCAGCGAGGAAGAGCTTTTATCCACCTGTCTTCTGGAACTTGTCTTCTCTTAGAAATGTGTGGGTGTCTTTAATAACTTGTGTCCATTTCCACAGAGGGACTCTGCATAGACATCAATTGGGAAGGTTCCAGAACCTAAGCACTCTTGAACCCCATCCCCCTGGAGCAGTGGGGAGTCCCCCTGACAAAAGTCAGATTCTATACCCCACCTTCCTCTTTCTCTCATTGAACATCACATCTATCTCTGCTGCCATGGGATGGCAGGCCGACACTTGGTTTTGCCAGTGTGGTTTATTGGCACACACCATGTCCATGAGTGGACCACCTCTAGCTGCTTTCTGGAGATGATAGGAAAGTGGCAGCAGAGACCAGGAAGCCTAAAATATCACTGATTCTACAAGAATGTGTTGTTGACCTTGTCTCAAATGTAGGGTTACACTTTGTATTTAAACTGAAAAGTAATTCTGAACCTCTCCCTTGAAGGGGTAAGGGCTCAGAGACATCCTCTGGCACCCACCACCCACTGACTGCCTCAATGCCTGGGCAGGTGAAATCCACAGTGGGCACAGCCAAGCATATTATAGTTTGGACCTGGAATGTCTTCAAAAGCCCCACGTTTTGAAGAGTTGGTCTGTAGCCTGAGGGGTTATTGACAGATGGTAGAGCCTTTAAGGGGGAGGTCTAATGGGAGGAAATACGTCATCAGGGGCATGTCCTTAAGGGACTGTTTGGAGCCTGTTTCTTTCTGTCCTAGTGTTCCCAGCTGCCCCATGAGGTGAGATACTTCTTCTGCCATGTGCTATCATAGTGCGCTGCCCTACCCCAGGTGCAAGAGTGACCATGGACTGAAACCTCAGAAAACATGAGCAGGGGAAACCTTTCTTTAATATATATATATATATGGAAGATAGTCTCACGTCTTTGTTACAGTAACAAAAATCAGACTACCATGATATGATGTCGGGCTGAATCGGCTTACTCTCATCCTTCTGACAGTGAGTAGAGTGCTCACTCCACATGCTGTACTTCCTAATTGTCCTTCTTTTATAGTTTAGCTGGATTATGGTTCCCCTTTGCTGTGGATTGACTACCCCCATGCACATGTTGAATTCTTAGCTACCAGTGGTGTCACTCACTTTGCCCATGAGATGCTGCAAATGGGGACAACATAGACTTGAACAAACATCAGCTTGCAGACTCCCCAAAACCAGCAATCCTAGGCATAGGAGAGCAGTAAGCACTGTTGTCTGCCCAGGCTTACAGCATTACAGTGGCACCAGGTTCCTGGTGGAACTCCTACCACCTTCTTTTCCTGAGGCTCCTGTTTTTTCTCTGAGAGTTGTCAGTGGCAGCCCTCACCAAATGCCCATCAGCTATTATCTGCTCCTTGACACAGACAAAAAGAAGAATTCTAGGAATATTTTACGCAAAATATGTAAACCTAAAAGTAATTGCATAGCCTTCAGTCTGACTAAATGAGTTAAGGTATGTTTCCAGAAATAAGCTTTATCCATTGTAAAATAGAGACATATATGAATTGGCCTCAAATAGATTTCTGCTCCAAATTAGTCATTGTGAACCACCAAAAAAAAAAAAAAAAGGTTATAGGATGACTAGACACTTAGGTGCCTTTTATTCCCATTAAGCAAAGGAAAAGTTCATGCACAGTTCCAAGCTCACTCCTACAAAAGCAAGGTGTGGCTGAGCACAGTGGCATATTTATAATCCCAGCCCTCGGTAAACTAAGGCAAGATGATCACAAGTTTAAGGCCAACCTGGGCTACATAGTAAGGTCACTACCAGCCAGGCCTACATATTGAGACTTTGTCTCGAGAAAGAGTGGGGAAGAGGGAGAGAGGCAGGAATGAAGGAAGAAAGAAAAGAAAAGGTCATTTCCCAATTCTGAATTTCTTACAAAGGGCAAACAGAGGATGTCCAGTTTGTCATTAAATAGTACTTGCAAATGTCAAACGCTTGTTTAGCTGTCAGGATCCCCACAGGGCTGCTTCCAGATGTGCTCTCCACTAGACAGGATCAGGAAGGAAGGACAGGAAAGCTTGTCTGCTCTATTAAAGGCCCAACACATGCTCC
>PVHP010008190.1:0-53891 GCA_004024765.1 Zapus hudsonius | reverse complement strand
TTGGGCCAGGAAGACCGGGATGAGTACTAAGATATACAGGATCCCTTGCCACAAGGACTAATACAGACAGCCCACGAAGGAGGATATACAACTGATCAGGGATGGGGAGGGGGGGAATTGGGGAATTCGGGATAACAACGCATGGTTTGCCCACTAAATAATGTAACTCATTATGGACAATAAATATATATTAAAAAAATTTTTTAAAAATAGAAGCTGGTGGGTCTAGGGTACTTTCTCTGAGCATAAGTAAAGACTTACTTCCCAGGCAAAGGATGAAGGAGTGGGAAGCTTTCTACCTGTCTTCTCACAGATTCTCCAATTGCAGCCCTGCAGTCTCCAGCCTGCCTGGCTGCTCCAGAAATCAGGTCAATGAACCCTGTTATGCAAAATCCTGGAATTCAGGCAAAAGGAAAACCCGGAGCTGCTGTGTGGAGCAATGCCAATATCCTTCTGACAAAATATTTATATGTAGACAAGGCCCGCATGCATGTTTGATTCTTCAAGTGTAGGAAGGACACGCCACAGCCAAAGCCTTTCCACCATGAACAACATCAGTGGCTCATCAGAAGCCACCACTTCTTGCGACCACTGATGGTTGATGTGTTCCATGCACATTTGTGTCCCGAAAATTTGTGTCAACTTCCAGCATCTCTGAGGCAGGACTTACAGCCTGAGCCCTTGGCATGGCATTGCACTCAGGCAAACTTAGCTAAGACTAAGGGGCTAGAGGGCACAGTGACCCTCCAGCTATCCTCGGTCGTTTTTCTTTTGTGTGTATGTGTGGTGTGCATGTATATATGCATGTGTGTTCATATGTGTACACACACATATGTGCATATGCACTTGAGGCCAGAGGTCGATGCTGAGTGTCTTATCAATTTCTCCACCCTGTTTACTTGAGACAGGGTCTCTCACTGAACCACTGAACCTGTATGCACATATGTATAATTAAAACACGTAATCAAAATTGTGTCTAGTAATCAAAAGTAGTATCTAGAATAAAAAAATCCTGTTAGGTTTTTAATTGGTTTAGAATCAATTAGGTTCTCAGGATGACTTTGCGTGTATATATCACTATGACAATTGTCAGAAACTAGAAAGGCAAGTGCCAAAGATTCAATAACTGAAAAACTATGGCGTGCAACAGAAAGAAATGGCATTTATATGACCTCAACTCAGTTCTACTACAAACACCAATGGTGCCTGGGGCCTGGGTCCAAACCACAGGTCAGTCACTCATGAGCTTATTGGTATGAGACAAGTCACATGGTCCTCTGAGACTATTTCTTTATCTGAAAATAGGATAATAGCCACAAGTATGTTATTGTGGTTTTTAGATGCTATAGAAATGCCAGTTTTATCTAGTGACCTATATAGATATAATCTAAACTCTTGCTTGCTTTTCCCTTCACAATTTGTATTTTTAAAGTCCATTTTTAAAATCAGACGTGATCTGCCACAATGCAAACCAAAGCAAACAAAACTCCAAGAGCTAACTCTGTGTCCCAGCCAATGAGGGTATACAACACAGATCTCACTATGACCGGAATGTACTTTGGGAACAGGAGCCATTTCAGCCAAGGCTGAAATCCAAGGGGACCAGCACATCACCTGATGTGGGGACACGATGCAGGGCTGACTGAGACATGCCAGGTTCTGTCATTCAGCCACGCTGCCAGCGTTAATGACTTTAAGTTTTGTCTGCAGATGTCATTTAAACAAGAATTTCCAGAACTGCCCTGTGTGAAATCTAGTTACTGTATAGTTACCCATGATGCACTGGTGCTTCTTCTGGCAACATCCCAGATGCTGGCAACTCACCCCGAAGTGGTCACTGGATACAGTGATCCCAGAATCCCCAAATTTGTTCCCTTAATCCACAAAACACACTATAATGCTGGGGTCTTATTTTCAAAACACATTTGCACATTTGCGACTTCCAATCCAGCAAGCAGCCATGTATCAGCCTCTCAGAGTCCTGGTCAACCCCTCCTGTCACAGTGGAGACAACCACATGCAGAAGCATTTGATAACTTGTTTCAAAGCGCGGTGCATTCTGGAGGTGTGTGTCTTTCCTGTGTGAGAGGTCCTTGGCTAGCACAGGGCTTGAGAAGAAAGAGTGCTCTGTGGTTTCCAAGGAGGGGGCACTGCCAAAGCTGCAGGTGGCAGGGAGGACCATGGTAGAGGATGAGGTGTGGACAAGAAACAGGAGAGCTGGGCACTGAGTGCTACGGGCTCCCTGGTGGCTGTCTTTCCACCTGCCCTCTGAGCTGGTCCTAGGTTCCTCCTCCTTCCTGTACTTACCTAGGTGTGTTGGCACCAAGGCTGCCATTGATGGCTCCTTCCAAGTCTAGAATCCACAGATGCCTTGATACCTCTTGCATGTGGTGCCAGAATTCCTGTCTAGCGGCACCTCTTCTTGCAGTTAGGACATCTGCTTTCAGTCCATCAACCACTTGCAGACTTGCACAGTGGGTGGCTCATTCTGCCTTGTGCCAGGGGCCTGACACATTTTAGCCAGGAACCCCGGGGTTTCTAGAGTTGGATACAGTTGTGTGAGGAATTGCTCTTTTTTTTTTTTTGGTTTTTCTAGGTAGGGTTTTGCTCTAGCCCAGGCTGACCTGGAATTCACTATGTAGTCTCAGGGTGGCCTTGAACTCAGGGCAATCCTCCTACCTCTGCCTCCCGAGTGCATGCGCCACCACGCCCGGCTCAAATTGTTCTTGAGTGTCAGGATTACTGTAATTGCTCTAAGAAGCCAGGTCCATGGGTTACAAAGGAATAACTCTCATACTTTGGCTTATTCCATGGCTCAATGGACTCTGTGTGAGCCACACAAAATGCTCCTGACACCAAATAGTGCAGCAGCTGAGATCTACAAACTCCATCCAAGTTAGATTATTCTCCTGTGGTGATAGCTGGGAGTCCTTCTGTTTTGGAGGTGTGGTCTCTGTCCTGGGGATACAGGTGGTGGCTGCCAGAGATTTTTGTGGGCTGCATCCCTGGTAGAGAGTAGCCTCTCTCACAGCAATTGACTCACAGTGCCATTGGTATCTTTAAGCTTCAAGAATCTCAGGTCTTCAGTACAGCCCTCTCCAGGGCCATGTGAAGGAAACAGACAGGAGAAAATGCATTTGTGATCCCTCACCAGTGGCTGTGTCCTATCACACGTCTGTCTGTTTCCTTCCCTGGATGCTGAGCTCAAGGAAGCAATATCTAAATGACCATGGTCTCAGGCCAAACAGGCTCCCGCCCTGGGGTGGCCAGCAGCACACCCTCAGCCCCACAGCTGTCCTCCCCTTCCTGGTGGCCTGGACTGTTCACAAAAGAGAAAGATAGCTGAGGACCAGAACTCATCACTCCCTGTGTGTGGCCAGATATTTTCAATGCCCGCTGCCATGTTTGCCTGCCACGATGGATTAACCTGGAACTGTAAGCCAAGAGAAGACTCTCCTTCCTCAGGTTGCTTCTGCTCAGGTATTTGGTGCCAGCAATGAGACAGTAATCAATACACATACTCAGCTGGCTTCCGGTCCCTCTGCTCTTCTGTGACCCTTGCACTACTCGTAGCCAGCACGGTGCCACTGGATTTCAGTGGTATCTGATGTGACATCATCTTTTCTGTGTCTTAATTTTATTTATTTGTGGATTCCCTCCCTTTCTTTTGGTTAATTTAGCTAAGAGCTTATGAATCATATTTATCTTTTCAGGGAACAAAGGTTTTCTTTTCATTGATCCTTTAGTTTCCATTTCATTAATTACAGCTCTGATCTTTGTTATGTTTCTACCTGCTACTTTTTTCTTTGACTTGTTCTCTGTTTTCTAAGACCTTGAGGTGCATAATTAAGGTATTTATTTGGGATCTACAGTTTTCTAACACAGCCTTTACATTTCCAGCTTCATAGTCTGGTATATTGTATTTTCATCTTAATTTGACTGTAGGATTTTTTTGAAATTCTCTCTTGATTTCTTCCATCTCTCAACTGATCATTGAAAATTGTGGTGTTCAATTTTCATGTGATTGTATATTTTCTGTAGTTTTTTTTTAATGTTTATTTCTAGTTTTATCCTATTATGATCCAATAAGATATAAGAAGTTATTTAAATATTTTGGATTTCTTGAGACTTTATGTCATAAAGTATGATCTGTATTGGAGAAAATTCTCTTGGCTGCCAATGAGGTGTATTTTTTTTTTGCATGCAGCACTAAAGTAGACTTACAACACACCTCCCAAGGCTAGGGGAACATTGTGGAAGATGTGGCAGAAAGATTCAAAGACCCACAAGGTGGGAAGAAGTATCTTGAGGCACTGTTCCTCTGAACACCCACCCCCAGACTGACTGATGCATTCATAACCCAATGGTGACTATCAACAGCCTCACTGAGGATGACCCTCAGTGGAATGGGGATGGGAAGATGGCACAGAAGGGGATAACACCAGGGGAACAGGACCAACCACAATGTGTTCACACAGTAAAGTTCATAAAAATAATAGCAATAGTAATATGGAGGCTGGGCATGCTGGTACATACCTTTACTCCCAGCACTTAGGAGGTAGAGGATCACTGTGAGTTCAAGGCCACCTTCGAATTCACCCATAGTGAATTTCAATTCAGCTTAGGTTTGAGTGAAACCCTACCCCAAACAAAACAAAACAAAACAAAAAGGTGGGTTTGCACCTGTCTCAATTTTCTGTTGCTGGAAAATACAGATGATTATCCTGTGATCCCTCCATGGCTGGGCCAGAGTGCCACATTCATCCTGTGCCCCGCTGATGAGTGCCTGGCATACCAAAAACACTTTTTCAGAAGATTACGGGTGGCAAATGAATGTGTCCCATGTACCCACTCTCCATATTCTGGTCACTGGGAAGCCATATTAGGCACTTGGATTTGAGGTTTGCTTTAGAAACTATTAATAACAGCTAAGAATGTGTCTAATCAATATTCAGAATGTTCTAGAGCTCCAGGAGGTCCCTACTTTTTGTATATGGGAGAGGGCTATGTGGGCACTTGTAGTCAGATATTCCAGAATTCCCTAAGAGAAAATTTCCTGCTAGACCAATTTCTATCTTGCCTGTTTTTGCTAGACTGTGATTATTTATTCCTTCTGCCTTTTTAGGTTGCTGTAAATTGTATACAAGTGTACAAGACTCAGATTACACCTCCAGAGTTTGGGGGCTGTGGTGTTCTCTGCCAGGCTTGAGAGAATGGAAACATCAAGGGTTGGGCATGTGCACCATGTGTCCACTGCTGAGGCGTTCCTGCTGTGCCACCCCACCAGCCCTCCTACTCTGGTAACGTACCTGCTTTGTTGTGACAGACTTTGACATTTAACTTATGATGCTCTGCTTCTGAAATCGTACAAAATAAATACCTTCAATCATGTTGTCAGGGTTTGTTGCTATTGGGCTATTTGAAAGTGGATGTCATTTGCATTTGAACGTTGTGTGCCACGGCTCAGATTCTTCTCCCCTGTTTCCCCGAATTGGCCGGCTGCACAGTCTCTGTAGTGTGAGCGGATGAGCTCTGATCCAGTTGTCTCCTCCCAGTGTCCCTCCCTAGAAACATGGTTCAAATGGACTGAGGGGTCCTTAGTCCTCTGCCCTGACTCTACTGGCTATGTGTAATCAGAGGGCTTTAATCTCAGGTGAACTCTCAAAGATGACAAGTTCGATGTTTAATTAATTAATATGAATCATAATTTGTACTTATAAAGTTTTAGGATTTGGTAAAGTTAAAGTTTACATAAAATACATATGCTTTGTCACACTTGATAAGACTTGTAGCATAGTGTTTCTCTTTGGGCTTTCTAAACAGATTTTTGAGGTTCACATTTGCCCATTTGAACATATTATAATAGATATATTCAGGTTATAATTCCCATGGAAATAGTCACCCACTAAAGGAAATTTATTTTTCAGCTTCATCATTTGCAATGAAAATGAGGACACTTATTATGAAAGGTTTAAGCTGAATTAATTAATGGCCTGGGAGAACAAATGCTGATTCAGCATCTAGATGAAATATTCTGACAGATTTATATGGAAAGTTGATCAGGCAAACAAACACACATCGTGCATGTTACTTCTGTGTTCCTTCCAAACACACTTAACTAACTAAATAATAACTTAATGTCATGTGTCAAATATCAAGTTTGTATTTTATTTTCCTAAATTGGATATCTTGGAATAGCATAGGTGAAAAAAGATCCATAAGGTCTGGCTTAGCTCAGACCTGCAATGGACAGACATCCATCAGTTACCTTAAACAAATCCACAGTCTCCCACACTTTGGTTCCTTGACCTGTGACTAGAAGATGGTCACTTCCTGTCCTCATGGGGTTCCCTGGGGCTGCTTACTTGAGGTGACTAAATGATCCAGGGTACACACAGGTCCAGCTTCTCTACTCCTTCTTAAGTTACTGGGATCTTCTTAGACCCCTCATCCTTTCATGGAGGTACAAAAATGAAGCATCTGCTGTTTCTTTTACCCACAAACTACAAAGTTCTCCTGGATATTTAACATTTGATGGATAATCCATGCTTCCTCCCCACACAACTGACCTGGGGTCCGTGAGGCCATCCTTCCTAAGCACAGCTAACTCTCGTACATCATCAAGAACACTACTGCTCTCAGAGAAAGTTCACCAGTCTCCATCCCTAAGACAACACCTCCTATGCATTAGTGTGAGCTCACTTTCAATTGCCTGTTTGCACAGCCACTACGGTGATTTGTATGCCGTCCGAGAGGCAAAACCCTAGTCACCAAAAAATCTTCAGGATTTAAAAATAGTCATGGAAGTCTGCCTTTTCAGTTGTTCTATTTTGCAAGTGGACTTAGTTCTTAGTTGTCATGGAAATCAGAGTCCTAAATGACAGTAGGGGATGGATGTCTGTTGGGAATACTAGGCCCATCTTCCTTGTGCTGGGCTATATATTCTCATTCCTACAGCTCTGGTTGCAGTTACCACACATTCTAGTGCTGCCAGCTCATCTGGTTAAAGCTCCTCAGTGATGATGGAGACCTCAGCTGAGGCTTAGGGATGCTTGGGAGCCACACCCTACCCCAGGGTCTCCTGGTGTCAGATGCATCGTGGCAGCAGAACTATGTAACAGGAAGTGGCTTTCTGTCCACAGTGTCCTCTTCAGTGTTTACTGAACACAGACTCACAGCATCAGAGAAACTAGGGGAGTGACCCAAGGCGAGACAGGTATCAGGTCTAAATTCAGAGCATCATTGCTCTGTCAGGAGTTTTCAAACTTTGCATGACATTAATATGACATGTGAGTACAACACACACACACACACACACATACACACACACACACACACACACACACAGAGGGATACATGCAGCCAAGAAATGTTTCATTAAACACTTGCCTTCTTACGTGTGGTGCACTTTGAAATTTACTGTTTGATAGCTTGCTCTTTTACTTTTTATTTTCATTTCATAAATTGGTGGGAGTGACCTAGCACTTTGAATTCACAGTCCATCAATAAATTGCAACGCACAATTTAAAAAATGGCATTTCAGGTCATGTTAATATAAAATATCAGGATAGTGAAATGAAATGAAAATCACTGAATTGGAAAAAGGTCAATGAAATAAGTTATACATTTTATTATCAAATGTATGCGAATTTCCTTCTTTCCCTTATTTATTTCTGCTCAAGATCACTTTACTCAAGACAAAACCATTTATTTATTTTACAAGTTGCAATTTGAGTCATCATTGCAGTAAATTTGTCATTATAGCAAGATTCCATTTGAAATGTGAAATACAAGAAGGAGTGTGTGTGTGTGTGTGTGTGTGTGTGTGTGTGTGTGTGTGTGTACGTGCCTGCACACGCTCGCACAAATCCATATGTGTGTGGCTTGCTCAGGCAGTGGGGTCAGTCAGCACAGAAACACACAGCAGGTTTCTGTGCCTGGACAGCACACCGGATGAGGTGAGTGAACAGGTATAGGTACTGGTGTGCACACTTGTTGAGATGAGTGGAGCAGGGGCTGTGCTGGTGTACATGCCCAATGAGGCAAGTGGGCAGGTGGGTCTCAGGTATGTGAGAATGTGGCAGTCAGTGCCAGACAGAGGTGCACCCTTGCTCTGTCTGGCTGTGTCCCTGAGGGAAGGTGGGGTCTCTAGGGCATGCACCCTCTGGGAGGGGCTACCTCTGTCATCCAGCTGGAAGTTCTGTCTTTTGTTGACAGACAGCCACAGTTCAGCTAAGCTGGGCCTTTGCCCCTTGCCTTGGACCTATTGTAAGAGCACGTGCCATTCCTATGCCCAGATTCAGCTCCCCTGCGCTCAGTGCAGCTCCAGAGCCCCAAATAATCCTGTCTGCCATTGGTTCCTCTAGCTTTTTGGTTTTTTTTTTGGCCCTCACTTCTATGTTTTATTTTAAGCATGCTTCAACATTTCAAAGTCAAAATAAAACTTTGTGTGCTAATTCAGATTTCTCTTTGGGCCTTCTGTGATTTTCTCATTTACAGCATCCTACCCTGGAATTTTAGTGCACTTCCGGTGTGCAGAATGGAAGTCATTTTGGTCATGCTGGGTGACTTTAGAAGCTCTCCTAGTTGCCATCAGTAGAGGGTATTTCTGAAGCTTTGGGGGACCCCAGCCATGTAGCTGGACAGGACGGTGTCCCCCAGGGTTAATGCGGCAAGTGAGCTGGAAAGGACTGCCCTCCAGCCTCCTGTCTTCCCTTTCAGGTGGACAGTTGGCAGAACATGGATCCCGACTGAGCACAGCAGCACTCAGAGCTTGCAGCTTCCAGATGGAGCTTTCGTCCTTCACTCCTTCCCTTCTGAAGGGTTTCAGGAGAGCAGCGTAAGGAGTTTGTTTTTCACAGTTTGCAAGACCTCCAGAGGTTCAGAGCAGCCTCTGGCTGGTACTCCTAAGGAGGCCTGTTCTGTCATCAACCATCCCAGCCTGTCCCATCTGCCATCTGTCTCAGTGAGACCATTAGCCAAATGTCCCAGCCCTGGCCACACAATATGGCTCCTGCCAGAGCCCAGCCTGTGTCAATGCCTTCAAGAGTGCCTGATTCCTGAATTCACGCTCATGTCCACGGAGCTCACGCAGCTTGCCCCCACATCAGGCTGCTCTCCGTGGGGCACCTCTTTTTTCTCAGATGGGGCCCTTCCCCACTGACAGTTAAGGACACCTCACATCTACAGCCACTCATGCCTGAGCTGACTTCTGTGCTTTCCCCAAGCTCCAACTTGGTTCCTGGCTGGGCTGTGGGGACTGTTGTTAGCACACACTTGACTAAGTGCTGGCTTTCTTTCCACTGTAATGGGCCACCAGGAAAAGCCATGGACCCTCCTCACTGCCTCCCCCACAGAGGACAGGGAAAGTGCTCCTAACTGGGGCTTACATGGATGTAGCCATTAAGGTCCCAGGTAGTGAGTCAGCCAGGAATGACCACACCATCTACAGGCCAGTGACCAGGCTCAGAAATCCTGGCCACTAAGAAACATACAGGAACAGATCTCTAAGAGTGTCACAGAAATAAACAAAACCTAATTTCCTAACTTTCACAAACATGTAACATGCTTAAGTTTTAAATCAGTTCTTAACTTGTATTTAAATACAATTTTAAAATGTAATTATGAGCTGGGGATGGTGGCTCATACCTGTGATCCAAAGACTTAGGAAGCTGAGGCAGGAGAACTGCTAAAAGTTTGAGGACAGTCTGGGCTACATAGTAAGTTCTCAGGCCAGCCTAAGATATAGAGTAAGACCCTGTCACAAAACCTAAAGTATAAAAATAGAAATGGAATTAAGAAAGAAGTTCTCTTGATTAACACATGGACTCTTCCCTGGGGTCGGTTCCTCCCTCCTTTTCTGCAGCATGCAATAGTGAAGTGTCCCATGTGACACAAGGAAGGGGACAATCTCCAAAGATGGTCTCTATATTTACATTAAGTGGTCCAGGGTTCAGAAAAGGGGGTGGAGGCAGGAGAAGAGAGGGGCACGGGCTGCTGAGCATATGGGCAAGCCAGTCCATGGAAGACAGGGAGTCTTATTTTCTCTCTGGATAAAAATAAAATATGTTAGCACAGCCCTGAATCCATTATCTTAGAAATTACTGGACATGTGCCTTAAGAATTAAGAATGGGAGTTCAGAAAGTTATAAGTTTAAAGGGATATCAATGGCTAGGACTGTTTAAAACAGAACACTCAAATAAATCTCTAAAAGGGGAATTCTTGTTAAATAAGTGTCCCTATTACTGTGAGATGTTTGCACGTTTGAATGCTAGACATAATTAAAGCGATGGCATGGAGTGTCCCACTGTGTGAAGACACCTTCATAACCTGTGTTTGGCTGGGGGCAGGCTCCTAGTATCGGGAAGTTTTATGTTGATATTCATGCATCTTAAAGTTGTCCGTTTAAGCTTGTTTTCTCAGTGTCAGACTTCATATGCAGTAGGTGCTTGATATTCTTTGATCTTTTAGCTTTTCTTTTTCCCATTTTCCATTGCATTTAACTTATTAATGCAATCTGCAGTTCTATGTCACAATCTCCATAAATGCCAATAAATCACCAGACCTTTGTAATTCAACAGAACATCTCCCAGGATGAAGGTATACTACTCTTTGAAGTTATCCCTCTGTATCGACTCTCAGGATATCCAAACCCATGGATGTTCAAGTTCCTGAGGAAGAATGGCTCAGCACGCATGTCCTCCTGGGTGCTTTAGTATGTTTATGTCACTACACAAACAGTTGCTATCTGTATTTTTTGGAGAAAATGACAGAAAAATATCAATATCTTCAATACAGATGACGTTTTTTAAAAATATTTTTTTTCTGTCTGTGGTTGGCTTAATCCACAAATAAGGAGGGCTGATTGTAACATACTCTGTGGTGGTGCAACGTTACAAAAATTCTTAGAGTAATGTACTGTCTGAGAGTATGTTACTTTATGTTAGTTTTTTTTTCATTGCTGAAAAAAGACTCCCAAAAGCAACTTAAGAAGGGCACCCAAAAGTGGGGTGCTGGGTCACCCACCCCTATGATGCTACTGTACTACTGGGATTGAGGAATGTAATAGGAAAGCCTAATATTTTTGCCTCAAGTTTGGGGTTTCAGTCCATTTTGGAGGGGGAGGCAGTGGGAGGCATCTGTTGTCAGGAGGGAGAGAGAGAAAGAGATGAACATTGGTGCTCATTTCGTTTTCTCCCTTAATTCCGTCTGGGACCCCAGACCATAGAGTGGTGACACTCACATTCAGGGTGGTCTTCCCTCCTCCATTAAACTTCTCTGTGAACTCCCTCACAGACACGGCTCCAGGGTGATTCCAAATCCAGGCAAGTTGACCATGAAGATTAAACAGCACAGAGGGGCTTCCTTAGGAATGGTTTTTCTGGGAAAAGTGGGTTTCCCCCTTTATTATAGCCATTCTAGACCAGCCACATTAATTCATGTTATCACTGACTATAGATTAATTTTATGGAGACTTGTGTCTTCCTAAATCCCATAGCAATTTTCCTCACCTTAGAGTTTCCCTTCTTACACTACTAACATGTGCTTGAGAAAATGCATTTTCTCTGAGAATGAAAAGATATTCATGTGGGCAAAGCTGTGAAAATCCTATTTTTCAAAAAGGCACTTTACTAATATGTCTGTTACTAAAGACAATTTTAGGTTTTTAGTCCTTTGCAAATCATCTTGGCTGGGTGCTTTTCACACCATGTTCCTCAACCCTAGGTGCACATTGATGTCAAGAGTTTGGGTGACCCAGCACCCCAGTTGTGGGTGTTCCTCTAAGGGAAATGAAGTCAGTAGGTCTAAAAGACATCTTTTCTCCACAGCCAAGAAATGGAGATAATCTTGCTGCTTATTGAGAGAGTAGTGGGTAAAGGAACTGTGGTGTGCACGCAGCACTACTCAACCTTCGGAGATGGAAGTCCTGTTGTTGACAAGGTGGAGGGACCTGGAGGACATTATGGAAAGTGAGCCATGCCAAGCAAGGAAGATAATACTGCGTGAGCTCACTCAGATGTGGATTTGTGTGTGTGTGTGTGTGTGTGTGTGTGTGTGTGCACTCGTGTGTGTATGTGTGCACGTGCGTGTGTGCGTATGTGTGTACTCACATGTGTGTGTACCTATGTGTGTTAAGACCAGAGAACAACCTCAGGTATTGTTCCTCAGAAACACTATTTACTTACCTTTTCTCTGAGACAGAGTCTAACTGGCCTGGAGCTCACCAAGTAGACTAGAGACGTGTCAAGAAGCCCCAACAGTCTACCTGTTTCCACCTCCCCAGAGCTGGGGTTACAGGTGGTGTGTGGAAACTGAGGGTCAAAGTCAGGTCCTCATGCCTACTTTAGTCCTAGATGAGGAACCCTGACAAGTTAACCTTGAGGATTTGAGAGCAGTGTGGAATGGTGGTCACAGGTCTGGGGGTGTAGCAGACGCTGCCTTAAGAACTCAAGGGATTTGTGCTCAACATAGTGGGTATAGTTAATATCAACATGCCATATACTGAAAAACTGCTGAGAGATTAAATCCTAATTTTCTCACCACAGAAGGAAGCATAAGTACATGAAGAAATAGATTAATGAGTTTGATTCCAATTATCACGTCTATATCAAAACTTCCCATCATATACTGTTAATGCATACAATTTAAAAAGTTTCCATTATAACTTGATAAATTCAAGAAAGTAAAGGATAAAGGTGAAAACTGTTTCCTCAGTTAATAATAATAATAATAATTAACAAAATTGGGAACTTCCACAGATTAACCCCCTGCCTACAGTGCCACCTACTGGCTGTGTGAAGTCACGCACCCAGCAGGGCACAGTCTCCATGTTTGGAGCTGGCAGGGTTTTAGGGTTGGGATTTGAACTCCACAGTTTCCTCCTTAAGCACCTGCTTCTGCCCCAAGGCCCTATGGGTTGTATATCTCCAAAGCTTGCTCTCCAAAACCACCAGATCTCTACAGCACCCCAGTGAGTACCGGAGACCCTTCTGGTTTCTGAGCAGAATGTTCCAGAATGTTAATAAGGGAAAAAAAAAAAAAAAAAAAAAAAAAACCCAGAGCCACACAGGGTTTTTCTGATCAACTTCAGTTTGTTGTTGAACTTGCTCAGCATTCCAAACCAATGACAGGGATGCCTTCTCTGTTCTATGCAAGCATCACTCCATGTCAAATGACTGATGGTCAAAACTGGCACCACCACCACACAAGTGATTGGCCAGGACTGGGGGAAGAAGCAGTTGGCATCGCTCTGTTTCCAAGAAAATGAACTCATGATGGTATCAGCCTCTAGACGAGCATTCCCTGGGCTAGCTCAGGGGAACAGCTGCTTCGTGTGAAGAGGCATCTGGCTTCCTTAGAGCCACTGAGGGCAGAACCCAGCCTGGGAATATGGGAGAGGGGCCACTCTGCATTGTTTATGTCCCTGAATGTCCATCGGTGTGAAGGTTGTGAAGTCCTTTTTGCACAGGGGCACTGCAAGATATTTACTCTTTTTGCACAACAATGGCACCATTTTCTTAGTTCTTGTTGGGACATCCCTTAGGGTGGACATGCCCAGTGAGTTTTGTGTGGGGGTCCCAGGTGTTAGGCTGAAAGAGTGGGTGCGGCTCTGATAGGCCCCTGTGGGCCCAGTGCTGGTGGTGGTTAGACTTTACCTAAGTCCTCCTCTGCTGGCCCAGGAAAACTGAGGCCCTGCTGGACCAGGTCTCCTCCTTCTTCCTCTGCAAGACAGAAACAAAGTTACTCTTACCATCATTCTGGTGTAATGGTCACCACACTTGTCTGAGACACCCTTGACCATCCACATGATTCATACACAAAGTCATTTTTCTCTTACTTCTAGTGACAGTACTTGGAGCCCAGCATTCTGTCCCAATAACCTCAGGGTAGCTATCACTGTAACACAGTTGGGATGCCAGGCATCCTATGTTCCCCATCTAGGTACCCTGCCCTGTGGGTTCACTTTGTGTTGGTTAGACCTCCTCAGCATTCAGAACAGGCTGCTGTGAGATGGCCCACCACCGTCTGTCTGGGTCCCACAGGGCAGTCACACCCAATGATGTTTGTGTCACTCTCTGGACAGCTATCCCATGCCTCGTTCCTCTATATTTACAGCCTGAAGTTACTACTGGAATACCCTCTGATGGCTTTATCCCAAGTCAGTTTTGTTAGAACACCAACTTCACCTCCTTCTGAGGAGGTCAGAACAGGTCATCACATTGATTTACGGCTCTGGCCTAGAGCAGAGACACCACTATCTTAGCCTGGCTTAACCACGTGGCTGTGACTTGTAGGTCATTTCAACTGTCCTCCTTGCACAGATGGGGCTGCCAAGTGGGGAGATGAATGGACATGTATTTTTATCCAACCAGCCCCTAGGGGGTTAGCCTCAGGGTTATTTGAACCCCTTTGCTCAGCATACCAGCCCTTTCCCAGTGCAACGCCCAGGGCGCTTCACCCACACTGATCTACAGTTGGCAGTGTGCCCTGCTAATCTGGGAGACAGATACAATTTAGACCGGGGGGGGGGTCTCTGGTAACACAGTACATATATGAATTGTGTTTGTACAAATGGGGCATGTGTCAAAATGATGGTATCTATACACACACATAAGTTCCCAACTACACATTACCTCTCTGGCACACACCATAAACATAACTGCATTTTCAGACTCTAGTATTGTGCATTCATACAGGCTTCCAGAATTCAAAGAAAGGTTCCAAGTCATACATACCACTGGTCATGTGAGAGCCTGAGCAGAGCCATGCGAGCACACCGTGATTGGACCTAATCCCTCTGCTGTCAACATCACAAGCTGGCACATAGCCACCTGCCATCGCCAGTACAGGAAGTTAGGGAGAGAAAGGGAGGGGTTTGCTGAGGAAGATGCAAAGGACAAGCCAGGGTTTCCTCTCACGAGGATGAAGTAGAGTTGTATATCACAGGATCTCCCAATCTTGAGAGATGATATGTGTGTGATAACCATATATCTAAATAACATTTAACATTTGTTTGGTGTTTTTTGAGGTAGGGTCTCACTCTAGAGCAGGCTGACCTGTAGTCCCAGGCTGGCTTCTAAGTCATAGCGATCCTTCCACCTCTGCCTCCCGAGTGCTGGGATTAAAGGCATGCACCACCATGCCAAGCTGTGTTTAACATTTTATAAGGTATCTTACTCCAACTAGTTAGCATAGGTCAGTGGGCCTTTCTGCCAGGCCAATTGCACTTTCTGTATACTTTACCATGTGATTTCCTGATAATGACCTGCCTGTCTACTACCATGGAGTTGGTTAGTTCAGTGACCACTTTTAGGACAACATGAGTCCAGCCTGTTTCCCCCTGTTTAGTAGTAGGACAGCCAGTTCTAATCAAGTGCAGTTTCCATGGAGACCACTGCCACAGTTACCTTGAAGCCAGATGGAATTCTGCAGCAAACTGCAGGTCTCAGATCTCACTTATTCCCTCAATTTAAACAACACAAAGTCTAAGCTTCAACAGAATAGATTTGAACTTGAGTTAACATTGCACCATTGAAATGACAAGCCCGAGTGCTCAGCTGACAGCAATGCCAAGAGCACAGACAGACAGAGTGCCAGAAAGGATAATGAGACTGTACACTGCACACAGAGCATGGTTGTGGTGTTGAAGACCTGCAGCTTCGCAGGAGGGACATACCTGATTGCTCTGAATACAACACCTCAAGGATGGTGAATGGATTGTTTGAGGGTCAACACTGAATTTTAGGCTGTGTAGTTTACCTTAGCCCTTGTCAATCAGGTCTTGATAATGTAAGGCTTGGTAAGCTTCTTAGTTAAAACCTTCCAATGGTTATGAAAAAGACACCAGGCCTCTGGTGTCATGTCACAGCTGAAGGGTTTAGCTTGGTGTAAGTATAGCATTGATCTGTTCTTATCTAGCCAGGCTTTGGACTTTCAGACCAAATTTTGTTTCCACCATATTCCTACCCAGAGTTCTGCTAGGTCTGGGACATGTTCTACTCAGAGTCAAGGCCACAGGTAATATAGATGTCCTCGTCCTCCTTGTGGCCTCAGTATCTCTGCAGGGGGCATCAATCAGTGTCTTGAGGAGTGAGCTGATTGAATGACTTACAGAGCACACAGGGCTCTCACATTAAATGACCTTATCATGACATTAAGGAACCCTAAACATGTCCCTTTCTTGGCTTAGAGATGTGTGAACACCAATGGGGTTGCAGACATCTCTCCTCTGCCTCCACTCAGATGAAGAGTGACCTTGCTCCAGTGCTGAGGGGCAGTCCAATCTAAGAAGCAGGCTGGGGCGGGGGCACTGCAATGATGCCCATAGCCAGGCTCTCACACTGTCTGAAACTGGTGGCTCCAAGCCTCCTCAGCTCCTCATCTTTATTTTCCCATGGTCAAATCCAATAGACCCCAGCCAGGAGGGCAAGGAGATTATGTGTGTGAGATTAATCAGTGCTGTAGAATTAATAGCACCTACATCTGAATCTGACAACATGCTCAAAATTCCATCACATTTTCTTAGCAAAAATATAAAAAAGTGTCTTTGACCAAAAAAAAAAAAAATCCCCCCTTACAGATTTGAATTCATCTAAAGCTTAGGTGTTTGTTGGAGACAGTCTTGCCCACTGCGATTTGCTGGGTTTTCTTTTATCAGGTTGCCCCTCACAAGGCTTTCTGGCTTTTTTTTTTTCCTGGTAGAAGTTCTCTTTATAACTTATTTGTCTTGCTCACTGGAATGTAATGCTGGCTATGCTCCGCGGACTGGGGGCACTGTGACCCTTTCTGAATGGGAATACGGACTTCCTGCAGTTCAACATTAGTTACCTTCGCATGGCTGGGACAAAATCCCAGGCCCAAAGCAGCATCGGAAGGAAAGCTTACTCTCTCAAGAGGACGCTTCATCACGCTGGGGAAGCATGGCATGACACATAACTGAGTGTTATATGTTGTCACGTCAGCTGGGAGGAAGCAGCAAGAGTGAGCTCACGCTAAACACTAAATGGAGTTGGAGTTATAAACCTCAAGGTTGCCCTCAGTGCCACAGCTCCTCCAGCAAGACTCAATGAGCTGGGAACTCAGTATGAGGCTAAATCACAAACATGCGAGTTCTGGGACATTTTACATGCAAACTACCACAACTGAGTAAACCTCTAGTTCCTCATGTGCAGAACGACGGGCCAGCTGTTGACAGAGTATTGGAGAGGGAGGCTCTGCCAGACTTGTGATGAGGGCACATTCGCTTCTTTCTCTGCACATGTAACACAGGTGCACTTGCTCCTCCATCTGAACATGCAATGCAGGTGCAGTCTCGTGTCTCTGAAAATTTCTGAAGGCCACATAGCCCTCCTGAGCTGCAGAAGTTTCCAACACAGGCCTTACATGATTCACAAGAATGCATAATAAAATGTGGGCTCCACTGCACTATGTGTGCCTTCCCTTCTCACAGGATGACTCGTTCAGTGACAGTTGCTACACACACTCTCTTAAAGGGGGACAAAGGCAGTGGGGGCTAAAGCAGGAAGCAGTCCTTTGACCACTCGACCATGTAGTAGTGTTAGCAACATTTCCAGTGAAGAAAATGCAGATCAAGGTTTAAGCACACTGTCATGGTTTGATACAGGTGTCCCCCACAAACAATTGAATGTGTTCTGATAGATCGATCCTCAGCTGATGGCAGTTTGGGGTTTACAACCTCGATGAAGTTGTGTTGTCGGGGGCGGGCTTATGGGGTTATAAGCCAGCTTCCCCTTGCCAGTGTTTGGCACACCTTCCTGCCGCTGTTTGCAGTGCTGTGGCAGAGGTGATGTCCAGCCCTCTGCTCATACCATCGTTTTCCCTGCCAGGATGGAGTCTCCCCTTGAGTCCGTAAGCCAAATAAACCCATTCCTCCACAAGCCACTTTTGCTTGGGTTCTTTCTGTGCAGCAACTAGAATGCTGACCGCAACACACACCTTCCGAGGACACACCCTGACTGCTTCCACACCCTCTGTTCTTCTCTGTCGCCTACATGAGTCATGATCCTGCCGACATCAGTTATGATGTGCAGCATAAGCAGTGACCAGTCTCAAAAGGGCTTTCTGGGAATGAAGTGCCATGGGTTTATAAATCTGACTAAAAGGCAGAAGAGATGAGAGAAATGGTGGGGGCCGGTGGGAGACAGATGGACCAGGAGATCACTTAAGAAATCAGATTGCTGTAGGATTTGTGGGCTTCAAAGGTCCTGTTGGAGTAGGTGGTTCTCCCCCTTTTTTTGGAGATAGCATAGCCTTGTGTCCAGGCATCATTCCAGGAGAACATACAGGGAGCAACATCACTACCTAGGAATAGACCATTCCTATCTCCAACATCAGCAGCATACTAGGTTCATCGTCCGCCTTCAGAACTCTCGCAGGGATCTGTGAAGTGTTTGATGGCCACAAGTATCATGTGCAGTACGTACACTCTGTCAAACATCTGAGATGTACTGAACTGGGAATTGGTGAGTCACATTGTTCATCTGGACCACTGAGACACTGTACACATCAGGGTCCTACAAAAATGAAACTGAAAACGAATCTTTGATCAGAGCATGTGCCTGGACCTGGGCAGCAGCAGGTCGTGTTGCTATCTCCAGGACAAAGTTGTCCCTCTGTGCAGTGCACAGAGGTGTGGAAAGCTTGGTTCTCAATACAGTGTCAGGGATGGGACCTGAATGAGCTAGTCTCATCAGAGGTGGTCCTGGCCAGAGGAAGTGGGTCACTGGGAAAGCATGCCATTAAAGAGTATGAATGGTATATATTGATCTTTATTCATTTGTAATTGGTGAACATACAAAATAGTGGTTTTATTGAGATCTTCATACACACATCAGCATACCTTGATTGTATATACCCTCTCGTCAACCTTGCTTCTTCCTCCTTCTACCTTCCTTTTGCTGGTCCCTTTCATCCCTCCAAATATCCCTTGTTCTGCTTTCTGCCACAAATATACATGTCGATATGGATGTATGTATGCACCCACATATATGTTTAAATCTAGATTTTGCATATGACAGAAAACATGGACTATCTTGCCATTCTAGAACTATCCTCTCCTGTTCCCTACTAGTCCTTGCTTTGGACTCCTGCCCACCCCTATGCTCTACCTTACAGGGTATATTCTCCTCCACCTCTCTCTCTTTCTCTCTGTTTCCTAGCCACCATGATAGCACTGTAGCCAGGTGACCATGGCTGAAACCTCCGAAGCCATGAGCCAAAGTCAACCTTCCCTCCTTTTTGTTTCCCTTGAGAGAGTTGTCAGAGGGACAGAAGCTAACACAGGTCTCCCTGTTGTCTACTTCCTAGTACACCCTGATCAGGTTTTGCTTTGGAGAGTCATGAGAGAAAGGTGATGAATGACAGGCATGTGCCTGTTTGCAGGATTCCTCTGGTGCCTCGCTTTTCTACCTAGTCACCCTGCTGTCAGGCAGGCGAACCTCACTTCTCCTTTGATGAATGCAGAATTGAGGTCTCAAGGTCAAGTACATCTCTGTGGCCACAGAGGTGGTGAGGCTCTACAGAGCTCAGTCAGAGTCTAAAGCATGACCGCAGGCTCAGGACTCTTTTCAGCCCTGATGTGTCCTCTCTCTCTCTCTCTCTCTCTCTCTCTCTCTCTCTCTCTCTCTCTCTCTCTCTCTCTCTCTCTGTGTGTGTGTGTGTGTGTGTGTGTGTCTAGACAGACAGACTCACTTCCTATCTGGCAGATCAGCCTATGAATGTGACCACAAACTCCAGAAAGAGCTGGAGAAAATAACAGATATAATTAGTACTGCTCTAGAAAAAAATCAAGATAAAGAGCCAAGTAGTTTGGGGGTCTCTTTTGCCCCCACAGTTTCTCTACAGAACCCTAGGGCTACAAAGAGCCAATGGCTGCACAGGGAAAAGGTGAGGCCATTTCAGGGACTGGGTAGAGTCAGTCAGGGAGAGGTCAGGGTTCAAATGAAGGATCATCATGTTGCTTGGTTTCTGGCACTCAGGAGATGCCAACTTCGACTTGACCATCCCCCCTCTACCATCTCCAGGAACCTCATTCTGATCTCTTGTGTGCCACATGGAGGTCCTTACCAGACAGCATGACCCTGAAGGGAGGATCTGAGACTTTGCACGTGCATCCAGGCAGGTCCACCTGCAGCCCTGGCTGTGCTCAGAGCACTGGGTTGTGATGTTGGGGTCTTGGAAATACACTGCCCTGAGTTCTCCTGTAGGCAGCAGTTTGATGCCCTGGGCACTCTGCACAGGCCAGCTGCCACCACGGAGGTCACATGAAGACACCCCCCCAAGTTCAGCTCACTGTCTTCTGCCCAGTTGGGAAAATCATTGGTCCCCACTCCCTAGATCCTCTGCATTCTTTAAAAGTTTACTCTGAAGAAAACACGTTTGAGTTAGTGAGTCGGCATCCTGGCTGCTTCTCTAATGACAGGATTTGAAGGCTGCTTAAATTAAGCATTCATTTCTGCTCAGCTAGGACAATGACATTGATGAGTCTTAATACTGGCTTCCTCTTCCATTTCAGCCACAGCTGCACAGCCTGCAGCCAGCCGCTGCTGAGATGCTAACTGGGGCCTTTTCTTTGACAACACAGAAACACTTATCGTTCTATTTTGGATGGAAGATTCAGTCTCAGCAGAAGCTGCTCTGAAAGTCTGAAGACTCTTCACTAGTGGTTCAATGCCACTTAAATCAGCCCCAGAGAAAAATTCAAAGCCCCAGATGAGGCCACCCCACTCGGCTGAGGATGACAACAAAAGGCTCTGTCTCCTGACAGGTGGCAGCCATCCTTGATTGCTGAGTGTCAGTGTGTGGGTCATCTCAGCTTCATGGGGGGGGGATTCAAGCTACCAACGTACCTTCAAACAGGCCACAGAATGCAGAATGTTCTAAAAGAGTTCAGTTCTGACTCAAAGCATCATGAACTTAATTAAAAATTTCTCTGGACTTAACAAAAGGAAGGTGAGAAAGTCCTCAAGTACAAAGGTAGACTTTCTTATTGAATGTCTGCAAGCTTGAGGGAAAGATTAGATCTGTCTTCAGTTAAACTTCAATGTTATTCACTTGAAAAGTAACATTAATTATGCTTTAAATAACGTATTTTAAACTCTAAGTTCCAAATGCATGCAGTGTTAAGTCCTTTGCATTACCTCAATATTTAATAAGGTTTTGGAGCAAAGATACTTTAAAGACATGCCATCATCTTTCCATAGAAAACACTGGCTCACAGTCAAAGCCAAGGGCACCTTACAAGGCTGGAAAACATGACCCTCCAAACTGAGTTGTGACAGTCTCCTCGGCCAGAGTGAGTGACACAGGAGCCAAACTTGCTCCTTGTCTTTGAGGATAGGTCCATCATCTTAGCCAGTCCCAGGGAGCCTGGACATGAGGGAACACATTTACATCACATTTCAGAGGAACTGGGGATGATATTTAGCACATGTCAGCTGTTTTCTGAAGTTCACGTGTAACTGAATGCCCTGCATTTTATTTGCCTGGTTCCTGGGTAACTTCTGGAAGATTGAGACACTCCTGCTACATCCCCAGAAGCTAGAGGGTTGCCCAAGGGGAGGATCCTGGCTGTTCTTTTAATGCCTCCCCTACCCAAGTGAACAGGTGAGTGTGAGATGAGGCCAGGGCTGAGGATTGCTAGCAATCTAGAAAAGCCCTGCTTTGCCTTCCCCAGACCACTCACTGGCCTTGAGCAAGCTGGGCAGTGCCCTCAGGCTGGCGCTGTCTGCACCATCCAGTATAGACCCTGTCTGCAACACCAACCCTGCACAGAGAGACCAATGCAAATGCATTTTCATTATTACATAACAGGCTCTCTGCTCAGACATTGTAACATGAGAAACGGCAACGTCAAAGTTTCAACACTCAAAAGTTCTTTATTTGAGATACTATCTTAATTTCCTACGTGAGTGTGTCTGGCCTCAAGCTTTATCTCTTCAGCTTGGACATGTGTGGAATCCACATATTTACTCACTTGCCTGTGTCCAGATTTTGTGAAAATGACTTTAGGGTAACTTGGAATGCTCCTTTAAAAAAAATAAAAAATAAAAATGATAAGCCTTGATTTTCAAAGGTCCAATTAAGGCAGATTGGCTAAATAAATCAGAGCCTGATTACAACACAGATTGTTAGAGAGATTTCAGGGCTTCAGAAATTCCCAGCATAGTGTTGCAACAGGAGTGTTGCATGACAAGTCTGTGTGCCTTATGATCTGGGCTTTGCTTTGAAGAGAAGACCGGAGGCAATTCAAGATGCTTGCAGCGATTTTCTCTGGAGGAATTATGGCTCCACTTTATTTTCCCCCTTGCAACTATTCGTGCTTGCTGAATTTTCTTCAACAAGCCTGCATCCCTTCTGGAAGTACAAAGTAAGTTGTGTACATACTTGAAATCCACAGTGGCTTTGTTTTTGGAATTTGCTGACACGGAATGAAAGTGGCCAGTGGTGAGGACTTAGAGGGTCCCTCCTTCCCCTGATGGCCATAGGGGTTCATGGCCCTCTTCCTTCAGGCATGGAATGGTAGGATAAACACCGAGCAGGGAGCTCCTCCTCACTCCTTATACCATCAGGCTCCTATCAGCTCACATTATACCAAGATCCCAGTCATCACCAAGGAGAGGATGGGGTTTCTGTTTTTCTGTGGTCTCCAGAATATACTGGACACATACATGCAGGCAGCTCAGGAAGGTCACCCTCCTAACTCTCACAGGCCACACAGAGGTGATGTGAAGGAAGACACGGCTGCTATCAGAATCAGGGTTCTGTGCAGAACTTGAACTCGGAGCAGAAGTTCAGCAGCAGTGGTTACTGAAACTGTGTTCCTGCCTTGCGTCTGGAAGGTTCTACCAGGTGTCTTCCCAGAGTAAGGTTGTCAGAAGGAAGCTGCACCACTAGGTTCCTAAATCCAGGACTTCCCTTAGCCCCTTCTCATGCTATCTGCCCTATTACAAGGTGGACACCTTTTACCCTCATGTTCTAGCCACCAACTGTGACTACTAACCTCAGAGAAAAGAGTTCACATCTGAATATTCAAATGAAATGTTATGAAACCCAATTGCAAATGAGAGCTAGTATGTAATTAACCTAAAATCCTATGACAGTTCTGCATATGTAAGATGAGAACCCCAAGCTTGTCTCTGGCACCAAGTTCACACTTTTCCCCATGCTGTGTGTCTGCACAAGCTAGTCAACCAGCTGCCTTAACTGCTGGAGCAGAGCATGCCTAACACTGCTCTGCTCACTGTTAGTCACTCACAGGAGCTCAGATGCCCACAATCCTTTTTGTCTTTAAGCCATTCTTTTCTCAGCCTTTGACTTCTGGCTCAGAGATGCTCATAACATTACTCCTGGGCAAGCAGGTCCCACTGAGCCCTCACAGGTATGATCCCTAAGTGGATTCTGTCCTCTACGAGGCTGACCCTAGATCCTGTATCCTGCTCAGGGAAGCAAGACTGTATGCTCTCGATGTGCCATGGCGATAGAGCGGATTACTGGGGTCTCTCACCCAGTGCTGTCCCTGTGGTGCCCAGTGAGTAGGCTTGAGAAATTTAACTCTATCCCATGGAGGAACTGAGTTCCTTTGATCTCATCCTAGAATACTTTTAGCAGTTATAGGAACTTCTTCCTAAAACTATCATGTAAATGAAATGTGTCCATGTTTATGATTTCACAGAATTTAGTGTGTCTTGAAAGTCGAAGTGAAATGGGTTCATCTGATGAGAGTCAGAGTGGTCTGACAACCTCTATGGCACTCTCCCTCCTGGACAGCTGGCCCATGGTGCTTCTCTAACTGCTAATATCTGTCAAACATGTGTAGACTGGCATTGTGGGGCATGTGGGTACATAGTGGTACGTGAAGTGTTCTGCAGAGTGATGCACACAGAAGTGTTGCTACACCAGAGTAGACTTCATGTCCTGTGGGTAGGCAATGACCTCACACATCCTCTTCAACAACACGACTTCGAACTTGTATTCAGTTGTTACATAGAATTAAAGAAACTCAATTACATATAGAATTCATTATATCAACTTATATTTTAATATCTGTAATGATTATTATCAATGTCAATATTCCTAGCTAAAATACTGCTATTTAGTCACATTTTCTAAAAGACAACAACTTCAGAAATGTGATTTGTGGCTGGTTCATGCAGCAAGTCTTTGTGAAGGCCTACTTTCAGTACCACTGAGCTATAATAGTGACATTTGATCTATATCCCCAGGCCTCACTGTTACCTATTTCACTTCAGATTTTAATAAAATGAATAACATTTGTTAAAAAATGACAGATGAAACTGGTTACCTATTATTCATTGACAAACCATACCCAAGGCATCATTCTTCTTATTTTAAATACATCACACACCGGGTTTATTGCATGAAACCAAATAAATACAAAGTTTTATTGCAGCAGCAAGATGACAATTCATTTTTTAAACCCATTGGATTTGGGATTGATTTTGTTTTAACAAATTTTGTAGTTCTTAACCTTAAACTCAACCAAAAGAGATGACTGCACCACACTGGGGCAGCCTGCTGGCTCCAATTTGTTTCCGTCCCTGTATCCTCCTGGGCTGCTCTCACAGGCTGCACCTTGGATGGGGACAGCAGAGGTGACCAGAGGCTGAAGCCATCTGCCAGTTTATTGAGACCTCAGCCCTTAGCAGCCATAAACATGCATGCCTTTTCATGCTGTTGAGACACACACGGTGATGTCCACATGGCAAGCTTTCCTGGCATTCTACACGCCTTCAGCAACTTATGTTTTCAAGAGTAAAACAAGAGTGGCTGTTTCAACCCACTGGGCATGATGGGCACTGGTGTCTGTCAGAGTGGCGAGGTCAAGAAGCTTGGCTCTGCTGCTATCACTGTTCCCATGTGGCTCAGGGGTCACAAAGCTCCCCAGATAACCCCGAACTGCTCCCAAAGGAAACTGGGTGCCTAGTGACTTGAATATGCCAAGTAGGCGACCTTTCCCAGACTTTCCTGTCCCCAAGGCCTTGGGGAAGTATTTTGAATGAAATTGTCCTTGGTAGTGGAGTTGAGCTATCCTGCAGCTTCCTGGCCCTCTCTATTTGCTGTGTCTACCACCTGCTCCTGAGCCCATGGTCTGCACAGCGTCCATCTGCTTGGCACACTGAAAACCAGGCTGAGACAAGATGCAAGTAGGCTCTTCTTCAGTTGCTTTATCTGCAAAATGGAACCACAGCATCCCTGCCAGAGGGCATTGGACTGAGGAGACCACGCGGGGACTTTGAATGAGCTGTGGCATTGACATTCACACGTTTCCCCCTTCCCTTCGCACTTCTTTTCAGGATGCCAGAACAACATCCACACGATGTGATCACTGACAACGTCCCTTTCAAGGTATGAAGGCCACTTTGGCCTTCGAAGGAAGGCCAAGGGGACTTGAATGTGGTCTACAGATCAGCTCACAGTCCCTGGGTTGATTTTTGTGGTTCCTAAATCTTCCGTCTGTGGGCCTCCTGTGCTTTCTATCTGTGAGGCAGCTCCGTGCCTCTGATCACTGTGTGCTCCTGTTCCACTGCACTGAAAAAGGGCCAGTGTGCCCACGTATGTGCTGACATGAGGCCACAGCCTCTTCTGCATGAAAGCATTTGCTGTTGAAAGCATTGCGTAATGATGTGCTGTCCCTGCTCCTTCCTCAAGCACACACACAGAGTCCGCAGCTGCATCTTGAAGCTGGTTTTCCATGAATGTTGAATATGCATGACTGCTCCCATAAAAACATTTTCCGCATTTGAATAATAGATAAGTCCTGCCTGGCCTCTAAGGTGGAAAAAACGATATTGAAAAAAACCTGCAATTCATTAACTTCGTTTATAGGGGAAAGCAGGCCTAGCTAATCAACCTTATCTAAATTATACTAAAAGCTTATCATAATTATCTGGCAAGATGAGAGGAAAGAAGGCAGAAATAACTTTACAGAAAAATGACAGGGCAGCACATTAAAGCCATCCCCATCTCAAGCTCATTTCTGGACCCTTCTGTCAAGGGATGCTGCTAAACATCCCTGTAATTCTCTACAGTTCTGTGAAAGAGACCTGGAGCTAATGCAAACTTTCCATCCTCAAGTGAATCCATCCTCATGAAAATGGAGGATTACATCTCAGCATTGATGCCCCTGCCTGCTGTGACTCCAAAGGGTCATCAGTGAAGCTGGGAGGATTGTGCAGTGAGCTGACAGGACCAATCTGATTCTTTCCAGTAAAGATAGAGACACAGCCGAGGACCAAGTGAAATGGAGCATACAGGAGCCACAGGATGACCCATGGCCACCCTGTGAATGTTACAGGCAGTTAGTGAAGGTTGGCTCACTGTTCCACAGATCTTCCATAAGAGTTTATGAATTAGAACCTTGAATGTTTCCTAGCAGATGCTCTGGTCATTTTGAGCAGAGGTCCTGGTGCAGTTCACAGCTCCTGTCTCAACTAGTCTTGTCCTGGTGATTCGAGACCCTACAACTTCTTCTAAATTGTGACCCTGTGGTTCTGGACCCTACAACCTCTTCTAAATTGTGGACCTTTATCAAAAGATATTTCCCTGTGGCCCCTGCATTGTAGCACCATGGAGTCCTTTGGCACTGTCTGGCAGAGATCAATGATCCCTTGCAGGTCTGAGCCACCAGGTCCCCACATTTCCTTTTCCTTGTGAAGTGTCTTTGGCAATGAGGATCCCCACATATTGGTCTTGGAATAAGCATTAGCGAAGCTTCCTCTTTTAAACCACAAGTGATGAGCTCTGGAACAACTCATGAGAGGGTTATTCTGGACCAGGGCAATGGTACAGGGCAATGCTCCACAAAGCCCTGTCTCTGATAGTTCATGCTTATCCGTACACTCCTGGCTTCCCAGTCCAGAGACCCGGCACGGTTCCCTTGAGCCTTCCTTTCTTCCTCTCTATCAGCACCAGATGCTGCCCCAGCTGGCTCCAGGGACACTGCTTTGCTTCTCTTCCTCTCATAGGGCCCTACCCCCAGACCCCCTGGGATCCTTTCCTCAGGGTGGTGTTGAAGTTTCCATGTCATACTAATCTAGCAGCAGGCCTATGGTATCAAATTTGTATTCAAGGATTTGCACTCTGATTGATGTGTCACACCCCGTGGTGGAAGCTCACAGATGCAGATTCAGTCCACAACCATGAGCAAGCTCTTCTATCCAGTGTCCACAGCCACAAGCAGGCCACAGCCATGCGGTTCCCCCCATGCCAGCCCTCTGACTGCCACATCCTGAGCTCCATCCCGTTCTTTGTTCTGAACCCTTCCTTCTAGCAGCTCAGCCCACGGGCGATCTGAGTGGAATACCAGGTGCACGTGGAAGCCAGAAGCTCTGCACCTGGGTACAGGTGTGGGCTGCTCTTCCGTGACCGCAGCATCTCTAGCACGACACTTCTCCTTCTAACTCTGGCCCAGGGACAGCCTCACAAGGTCCTGATTCTCCATAAAGCCCAGACTCCCTTGGCTGCTCGGGATGCCTCAGGTCAGAAGGAAGCATTCTTTTCAAGGGCTCCACACCTGATGCCTCCCTCATGCTGCTCTGAGTGACCACAAAGTCTGGCGAGACACACTGGAGAGGGTGTTAGTGCAAAGGCAGCTGGGACCTCTGTCAAGCAGTCATTCTCCACACGGCGGGCACAAGGACAAGTTGGCAGTTGCATGAGAAGTCATAGTCTGCATGAGTCATGGGCAGAAGCAGCCTTGGGGGCCCAGCAGTGGCTTCATTTCCTGGGCCCCCCAGTGAGTCAGAGATTGCGCCATGCATCTTCTGAGAGTCAGTGCCTTCAAAAATAACATCCAATAGAACATTATCTATTGCTGGCTTTTCTTCCTAAGATTTCTCCAGAAGAGGCCTCTCTATGGAAAAGAATGGATGGCTCTTTCCCATTCCACCTTAAGCCTGCAACATTGATCAGTGGCCAGTCTTGTTCACTCAGTGTCACTGTACATCTCCAGAGATCTTAAAATACAACCCTTCCAATTTCTTTTATTTTGTCATTGTGTCATCTTGATAACATGATCTACTTGGCAGATTATTTATAAATGGTTCAGCAAAATGACCAGTTGTCCTATAAATTTGCTTAAAACTATTTTCTTTCTTGGTTTAAGTGATTGTTTCAAAGCAAAATATGCTTGTGCATGACATGGTTCTCTGAGAAAAACAATTATTGCCATCTTTAGTGGAGCGAGCTGGGACTGCATACAAGAGACTCCAAATGGGGTCTGTTGACATCCCCCATAGAGGGAAAGAGGTGGAGAAAAGCAATCAGGCTCTCACCTGAGAGAGCAGGTGTCCAGTTCTAGATGTATGTAATAATGCAGGAAGCCTTGTGGCCTCAGGGGAGATACAGTAGATCAGGGGCTGGAAGCACCACCTATCCAGCCATGGGGAGGGAGGCTGTTATTCATGTTGGGATTCATGTTCCAGTGAGGCTGTTTGGGAGTCTCCATGGTCCTGTAAGTAACCCCTTGTCCATGTTCTGTCAGAAAGCCCAAACAAACTCACTTGTTTGTCAATATAAACTTTGGGGTCATCAACCAACAGTCTCATCAGCTTTTCCCTAGATAAGCGATCATGCAGCAATAAACACCCTGACATTCTTTTACAGTTGCTCCTGACTAAAATGAGTTTCTGAGTAACACAGATGAACTGAGTCAGCCCCGATGCATTCCACTGTCCACTCTCTCTGGCTTTGTAAGTTCATCTTTAAAGAGACATGCAAACAAAGCCTGGCTCTGCACTCTACCTTCATATCATCAAACATGGGGGAGGTGTTCAGGATGGCCATGTTTAGGCTCATAGGCCATGCAGTGAACTCTTAGAGTCCTGGTGGGATCAATATACTTTTCCTAGAGGGTTCTAATGAGAATGAATCTATGTAGAACATTTAGCACAGGGACAGGGCTCTTATGAAAATTAAAGTTATGCTAACACAGCCCGATTTAGATTTGCAACTGAGATACTTCACAATAAATCTTACAGGGTAAATAATTACAGTGTTCAAAATTTCCATCCCAACAAAGGTTTCACCGCCAAAATTTTGCTTGCTATTCATATTACTTTATTGCAAAGCACTATGGAGTGCAGATACCAAAAAATTAACAACCAGCATGGACCACAGGGGGCCTCTGATGAGGCTCAGGAAAAAGACTACTTCAAAAATCAAGTGTTTTCTCCATGGCAGGCTGGCCAAGTCTTTGCATATGATATAGGAGTCAGAAACCAGTGACTTACTGAAATGAAACAGAGAACTCTACTGTTCTTTGCTTTCAGGAATCAGGAGACCAGGTGGCAGGGGAGATGGCTCAGTTGGTAAAGTGCTTACCATGCAAGCACGAGGAGCTGAGCTTGATCTCAGAACCCACGTAAAAAATCCGAGTTTATAATCCCAGTCCTGGGGAGGAAGAGACTGGTGGATTCCTTGAGAAGCTACAGGCCAACGATAGAGTTTATCTTTAAAAAGGTGTCCAGGGCCAGGGAAACAACAGTCAAGGTTGATCTCTGGTCTCCATATGCATACACACATACATGCATAAGAATCTTCATTTACACATGAACTCTTACACACACACACACACACACACACACACACACACTCATGCACACAGCATTAGCAGGCCAAAGGAAAGGAGAAGCACACATTGGCTTTATGAATTAGGTCCTCTGCCAAGAAAGCACTGTCACCTCCTCCTTTAGGGATGAGTCCAACTCTCAGCTATCCATTTACAGTTCATTAGTGACTGCTGTGTTTTAGCACCTTGCAGTCAACCCTGCTGGCTTTCAGGATAAAGCTTCCTCTTGCAAAAATGCAGAGGCATTTTCATCTCCAATAAGCAGAGAATAATGTTTGAGCAGATGGGCATCTAATTTTGCTTGGTATCTGTCTAATGTCATGTATCCTTCTAACCCCTCTCTGTATGGCCTGGTGGCTGAACTTGATTTAGGAAGGCCCCTTCGGATGTGGAATGGACATGATCTTGAACTTGGTTGGCTCTGAGACCTGTGGTCCCTCTTCCTTTAAAGGTCACTGGGAAGATTTTCTTGGATCCTCTTGGGCTCTGTGGCCTGAGTACCACTCACCTCTCTACTCTCAATCCTTAGCACTGCCTCTTGGCATTGTGGGTTCTGAAGAAACTATTAAACTTATTGGGCACAACTAATAGAATCTATTGCAATAATATTTCTCCCCAGATTATTTTCTGTGACTCGCATATTGCTAAAAATGCATGTGCTGTTCTGGGACCTGTTCAGCTTCGTGTCTGGTCCATGGAGATCCCTCCTATTTTACCACGACCTGTTTCCTCCATCTCCTGTACACGACCTGCCCCCTCTTTACTCTGTACCATAGAATGACCATCTGTCATTAAGGATTAAGCCTGGATGTCAGCTTTTTCTTTAATTACCAGGCAAAATAACAGTCTCTCCTATGGACAAACTAATGCGCAGCAATACATATCTTGGAGAGAGAAACACAGTGAGGACACTAGAGTAGTCCAGCATTGAGGAAGAAGGCATCTGATGAGAGCCAGGGCTTAGAGCAATGGTATAATGTGTTGGGGAATTTATGGAAATCTTATGGAAATCCCAGGTGGAGATGTCTGCACCTCCACACCACATGTTCCATGTGAATTAGGCAGGTTCGTATGCTCCTTGATGCCCACTGGTGTCCTCCTGTGTGGTGGGGTGGGGGTGGGGGGGCCAGGAGCATGTAGACAGCACTTAGAACCTTTGCAAGACATTGAATGTACGCTAAGATCCCCAGCTGAGAAGGAACTTAGTGAGCAGCATTCCGCCCCAGCTCAGATTCTGTTAGCAAAGAATCTTACTGAAAACTCCATAGGCCACAGACACTGGTTTGGTCCAATCTGCAAACATCATAGCAGGTTTCAGTTAGAACTTCAGCCAGTCTGACAGATTCCAGCTCTCAGCTGTCAGGCTGCCAGGGTCTCTAATAACTATCAAATTACACCACATTCAAACAGTCCCTGTGATTTTAATTGGTGGGTTAAATCATGTTGATTATAATGAAAGATGTGCTAAAGAGAAAGAGACTGGATGGTGTCTGAATATCACCTTAACTCTTTATATAGAAAGATAAGAAAAAAAACACATGGGGGTGGATGGGGGCAACAGCTCAGTCAGTAACATGCTTGCCTTGCAAGCTTTTAGGACCCATGTTCAATCCCCAGAACCCATGGAACAATATTTGGCATGGTAGGGAATGTTGGTAATCCCAGCACTGGGGAGGCAGAGACAGAAGGGTCCCTGGAGCTGCTGGTCAGCTAGTCTAGCCTACGTGTTCAGTTCCAGGTCAGTGAGAGACACTGAAAAGAGGTGAATGCATACCTAAGGAACGACACCCAAGGCTCTCCTCTGGCATGCCCATACCTGCACACACGTGTGTATCCCCACAGGAGCCTGGACACACACATAAACACATACGTATAAAAAGAAAGAAAATCAACACACTGCAGAGGGCAGAAGTAACCCCACCACTGGCCCAAGCACTGTGCAGCCCCTGCCCATGCCACCCACCAGTACGAGGTGGCTGAGGACTGGCTCCAATAACCACATCATAAGCCACAGCTACTCAACGGGGTTGAGCGAGAATTTCATTTGGCAGTGTTTATTCTTTCTACCTTTCAAATTAGTCTCGGCCACATCATCTAATTTCATGTGGGCCCCGAGTCTGTGAACCCATACTAACCCGTATGCTTAACAATGAGAAATTAAATGTCAGGGAAGGAAATCTGTTGGCTTGATTTAGACCCAAACACCTTCTGAGCAGATGGCAGGAGAATGCTGTTTGTCATATTACCACAGACAGGTGACTGGAGAAGCCAACTGCCACGTCACACAGACACTCTAAGAGCAACAGTGTGGCTACCAGCCAGGCCAGGGGCACACCCAGAGACATGCTATGGCCTACTATATCTGTACTGGTGTTTGTGTAATAGTCTATACCTTCCAGACCTCAGTCAAAGACTCACCTAGAGACTTGAATTTGGGAATGACCAACCATTGGCTCAAAGCTTGGCTACGTATGGACAAATGTGCACCTTCCTCTACCAGCAGCCTATCCCATCTCCATTTCATAATCTCAGTGGGATGAATCAAACCCACTTGAGCAAAAGGCTCTGTTGAGAGAGAATGACCCATTCGAAGCATAGCAGATGTTCTATTCTGCATGAGTTACCTACAACTCAGCCTGTCTTTACATATATTTAGACCCCTGCAGTGTGGCAGGAAGCAAGTAGATTTCGGGGCACAGTTTGAAACAGCAACACAGCTAATAAGTTGGATGAGAATATTCACGGCTGGTCCTTCTGTAGGGAAGTCACTGAGGGGTGAGACTAACTCCTTAGAAGCATCGTGCGGTGAGAACAATACTAAAGTTACAAAAATTTGCAATGAAGGAGAAAGCAAGAAGAAGCACACAATGAAAATACTCGGGCTGGTCTCAGTGGAAATTAGCTTGACTCAGCTCAAAATACACATGCTGTGCTCAGCTAAACTATAAAAGTTCATGAAAACATGGGGGAATAGATCTACTGACATCGCCAGGAGCATGAGGGAGAGAGAATGATCAGGGTTGCTAGAAGAAGCTTTATTTTTTTAACGCAGCGCAGCGCGTTACAGGAATAGTATTGGGATGGCATTGCTTTTCTCTCGTACATGTAACGTACTTATGGCTTTAGAAGCATTTAAATGCATCTCCATCTCTCTTCAAATAGGTGTTAGAACTGGACAGAGGGGCTGCAGAAATGGCTCAGCAAGTAAGAGTCCTTGGTGCAAAAGTATGAGGACCTGAGTTCAATCCCCAACACCTACATTAAAAAAAATTGCCTTGCATAGTCATGCCTGAATCCCCAGTTCTGATGGTGGCAGAGACAGGAGAATCCCTGGGAATTGCTGGTCAGTCAGTGTCACCAAAAACAAAAAGCTGGACCTGGAAAGATGGCTCAGGGGTTAACGGTGCTTGCTTGCAAAGCCAGATTGCTCTGGTTCGATTCCTCAGTGTTCATGTAATGCTAAAAGATGCACAAAGTGGTGCTTGCACAAAGTGGAGTTCATTCTATTGTGCCCATTTCTCTCTTTCTCTCTCAATTTCTCCTGCTCTCCCCTGTTGCAAGTAAATAAATAAATATGTAGATATTTTTCAACAAACCAGCAGCTTCAGGTTCAGTGAGAAATTCTGGCTCAAAAAAACAAAGTGGAAGAGTGGCAGAGGAAGACACCAGAACTTCTCTTCTGGCCCCACCAGGGGTGCATGGGCTCATGCATCTGTATGCACACAGACATACAACACACACACACACACACACACACACACACACACACACACACCATCAAAGGGAAGGGAGGGGAGGGGAGGGGAGGGAGGGAAGAAATGGCAGAAAGCTAAGGGACAGGAAAGGCAAGATGAGTCTCAGAGGATGAGTGTGAGTTTCCTCATGTTTCTTGATTTCCTGAAAACAGACTCTCCTGGTTTTGTTCTTCAATTAATTCCTACAAGTTCCAATAGAACAGGGGGTTCTTTTGAAGGAAATGATTGCCTGTGGGATTTCCATTTTGTTATTCTAAAGGAAAGTTGGCCAGCTCCGACTACTGCAACACCAAACTTGGGAAGAAGAACTGAAAACACATTTTTCTTTTGGATGAAGAAAAATACTTCTGAGATTTCTTAGAGGAGAAAACATATAAAGGAAACTTGAAAATTGAACTTTTCCTTTTGGATAAAAGGATCAAACAATGGTCTACAACTCACACCTTAGCAACAGCACCACAAAGTGATACTGTGTATTGCCACATCCTGTCTGGCTGTCCCAAAGTCCAGGCGTGTTCCTCCTGACCTGTAGAGACCACATGGTAGGCTCAGGCTCACCTCTGCCCTAGCCTCACCTTGCAGTTCAAGTTTTATGTGGGCCAATGATATTGTGACCATGGAAGGTAATTAGTCCTTTCACTGATCCTGAAGATTGATCCAGAAATAAAGAAAAGTGTTGGGGGGGGGAGCTTTTCTTCTGGACTGACACATAGACACCATGATATGCCTTCATTTGCACACACAGGGTGCTTACTGAGGATAGATTGCTGTCCCATGATTGATCTACAGAAGCCACTGGAATAACAACAACCCAACTCCTGGTTGAAGTCATCCACCCACCATCAAGCTACCCTTGATTAAAGACTAAAGAATATACCAAAGGTGGAGACTAGTGATAAACAGGCTAATGAGAGAGAGAGAGAGAGAGAGAGAGAGAGAGAGAGAGAGAGAGAGAGAGAGAGAGAGAATGAATAAGAATGGGCATTCCAGAGCTTTTTGCTGCTAAAAATGAACTCCAGATACATGTGCCACATTAGCAATCTTTAAGTAAGAATCGAACCTGGGTTGGCAGGCTTTGCAAGCAAGCACCTTTAACCACTGAGCTGACCCCCAACTCTATTTGCGGTTTTTAATTTTGTGGAAGAGAGCATTTCCATGTGGTCATAGTTCATCAAAGAAGAAATGACTGCTCCAGAATCGACAGGGGAAGATGGTGTTGACATCATTAATGGACTGCTAGAATCTCTGGAGAACAGTCCAGGGCAACTGAAAAACACATATTTCAGTAATAAAAAGGGGTGGGGGAGAAAACTTTAGAAAGTGGACCAGAAAGAGAGAATGTGCAGGGTGCATTCTGGAGGCTCAGAGCAACCACACACAAACCAGCACAGGGAGGAGGGGAGATCACAGGCAAAACAAACAAACAAACAAATACCCAAGAGTACAATCAACTCTGGATGCATTGGCCCAACCAGACTGGAATCTTGGGGTATGACTATCGGAGGTATTGAGAAAATTCTCTCTATCAGCATTTGACTGGAACAGTGGCAAGAAGTCATTTTTAAAGACCACTGCTGAGCTAGCAGTCAGGTGGTCCCCCCTGCATGACACACTCTGGGAACTCAGAGCAAGGGCCAGGGGAAGAGTTCCTAAATCTTTGAATGCAGAATACCTCTAGCTAGATGGGAAAACTCTGAGAATGTTATGGAAATCTAGCCTGAGTGAGATCCTGGAGTGAACCTTGTTAGCTTCCTAGAAGAGGGTCAGTGGTGTCAGGGACTAAGGTATGTCTGTAGAAATCTTGTCTGTGTACCTTTCCAGTATATACAGACTGCAAACTACCTCTAGTTATAATATCCACCTCCTGGCCCACAAGCCACACACTCTGACAGTGAAGCAAATCAACATAGACAGCATCATGCCACAAAAGTTCTGGTCTCCTCAGAAGATATCAAACAATGGTATAGAGACAAACTACACTCTGCTCTGAGCACATGGACTGTCTTTGGCTATTGAGCTACAGAGATACACTTTAAGTACAGTGGGGGAGAAAAGATACCTTATTTATACTATAATCCAGTCTACTTGAACTTTTCAAACATTTCAACTGAAAGATCGTGACCTTAAAAATCCAGCAAACAACCTGTTGTAGTCAGCCACACACCACTAGGATGAATCTTCAAACTAGGCACAATTTGGGGGAGGAAAGTATTTATTGAAACTAGATTGAGGGGAAGTTCCATAACAGCAAAAGAGGCTGGCCCTCTTTCACAGGTCTGAGAAGAGAGAAAAACCCATCACCTACACCACATATACAGAACAGGGAACAGGCAGGAGGGAGGCCAAGGAGAGAATTCTTCCCCTTTAGATAGCCTTAGGGTGGGGTCTTACAACCCTTCCCCAGACTTAATGGCTTCTCTGGAATTTCCTTCCTGCACTGCCCACACAGGAAAGGATGTTTACTTCCAGCTTCTTTGAGCTTCTTTACATCCTGCCCCTTGCTGAGTGGCTGCCTTCCTGTAAACATCCTCAGAGACCCACCCAAGATAATTAAAAAGATCCAAGTTGACAACAAAACCTAACCATCACACAACCTAACCCCAGATTCACATCTTCTTACAGAAACACAAGTAATACACACACACACACACACACACACACACACACACACACAATGGAGGCAACATGACTCTTCCAAAAATGATCAATCCCATCATTTCACTTCTCACTGGATTCTAATGAGAGTAAATTAGATGAAATACCAGATAAAGATTTCAGAAGTGTTATTATAAGAGGATACGAATAAAATCCTGAATGAAGTCAAAGAGAATAATTGAATGAAGTAAGAAAGTCAATATAGGACATAAAAAGGAAATGAAAACTCAGTGGAAAACTTCACCAATAGAATGGATCATGTGGAAGACAGTATCAGGGTATGAAGACATGATAGATGAATTAGAACATCCAGATGATGACAAAAATAAAGTAATAAAATTATCGAGCAAAACATACAAGACTTATGGGACACCACTAGGACACCAAATTTGAAAAGAAGAAGTTTAAAAGTATAATCTAAAAGCATTGTAGATATATTTAATTAAAATTGCATAGGGCCAAGCTGCCTAAGACAGATGTCACCTTTATAGATGACAAATATATACATTTTAACTATTTAGGAATTAATAAGCACATCTGATTAACTACTGTCTTTTCACAATGATTTTTAAAAACTTTTAATCCCCCAAACACATCAAATAGCAATAGCCAAAAATGCACCCACCATAAACAAACACCCATTAGGAAAATAAACACCATTAAAAAATATATATTGGGCTGGAGAGATGGCTCAGCGGTTAAGACACTTGTCTCCAGTGCCTAAGGCCCCAGGTTCAATTCCCCAGGACCCACATAAGCCAGACCCACTAGGTGGTGGCCCTTGTGCACCACCACTTCATAATTGAAAGAGAAAGCATAACTTTGTAAGATTAAACCCAAAGGAATTTATGACCACTAAGACAGCATGACAAAAGATACTTGAAGGAATCCTACATACTGGAGAGAAAGTAAAATACATCCATAAAGTCACAGGAAAGAGCAAACCACTGTAGAATAATAAAAATGTAATTTAGTAAAGTATCGATCATTCAAAAACAACAAAATGAAAGGAATGAATAGCTACTGCTCAATAATAACTGAATATTAACTGGTTTCAATTCTCAAATCAAAAGATACGTACTAGAAGCTGAAGAGATGACTCAGCAGTTAAAGGCACTTGCTTGCAAAGCCTGGCAACCCAGGTTCAATTCCCAGGACCTACATAAAGCCAGATGCAGAGAGTTGCACTTGCATCTGGAGTTTGTCTGCAGAGGCAATAGGCCCTGGTGTGCCCATACTCTCTCTCTCTCTCCCTCCCTCCCTCAAAAATTCAAATAAGTATGAAGGCAGAGATGCCGAGTGGTTAAAAATAAAAACAGATTCCATCTATTTGTGTACCTCCATGGGAAAGATAATCATAGCGTTAGGGAAATGGTTGAAAAAAGACTATCAAAGTTGATGGAACCAGGAAGCAAACAGGTGTACTATAGTCATGCTAGGCAAAATAGGCTCCTAGAAAAAATTTGTCAGAAGAGATAATGATGGGGACTCCATATTGACTAGGGTAATAATCCATCAGAGGGCACTGCAATTGTAAATATGTGTGTACTGAACATTCATACACCCAATTTCATAAAACAAATACTACTGCATATAAAAGCATAGACTGACCTCAACACTGTAATAGCGGTTGATTCCACCAACTGCTCAAAAAAACCAATCAAAAAGAAATAAACCTCCCAATTAAATAACATTATCAATTAGATGGATTTAACAAACACTGCAAAACATACCTTCTCAGCAGCCCATGGAACTTTCTCTAAATTATTTCATATTTTAGAACACAAATCAAGTATTAACAAAGACAAGGAAACTGATCACCATGGAATAAAGTTAGAAATCAGCAACAAGAGAAACTATATAAAATATGCAAATTCATGGAGATTGAAGAAAGTACTGTTAGGTGATTGAAAAAATCAGGAGGGAAACTTCAAAATCCCTAGGATTGAATGAAAGTACAGCATACCAGAACCTGTGTGACATAATAAAAGCTCTTTTAAGAGGGAGATTATAACCTACATTAATGTAGACATTAATGTCTACATTAAAAGATTAGTGAAATCTCAAATAAGCAATTAAACAACATACCTCAAACTTTTAGAAAATCCAAAATTAGTAGATGCAAAGAAATAATAAAGATTAGGGCAGAAATGAATGAAATAGAAAAAAATCAATACAAGGAATCAATGAAACAAAGAGCTAATTCTCTGAAAAGATAAATAATATTTTTAAAAATTAGTCAAAATAAAGGAAGATCCAAATTAATAAAATTAGAGAAGGAGAAAGGTCTTTGTCACAACAGATCCAGTGAATTTCAGAGAACTGTTAGGGATCAAATGTAAAATCTATATTTCAGTACATTAGAAAAACAAGAAATAAATACTTTTGTGGACACATATGACCTATCAAGAGTATATAACTTAAATACTAGGCAATATCATTGAAGCAATAGTAAACAGCAACCCAACTGAAAAATAGCCAGGCTTGATGGAATCAATGCTAAATTCTACAAGATCTTCTAAAAAAAGAATTAACACCAATGTTTCTCAAATTATTCCATAAAATAGAAAAGGAACAAATGCTACCAAGCTCTTCTTTGGAAGCTTGAATGACCCGATAGCAAAACCAGATAAGATGCAGCGTTGGTGATTTAGTGGGGAGCGCAGCTGCCTTCCGAAGCCAGACAAGGACACAACAACAAAGAGGAAAATTATAAGTCAGTCGCCCTGGTGAACGTGGATATAAAAGTTCTCAGTCAAATGCTTGCAAACATAGTTCAGCTACTCATCAAAAGATTATTCACTATGACCCAGTGAGCTGCATTTCAGGGATGTATGAATGATTCAACATATGCAAATTGATGAATTTAATACATCACATTAATAGACTCCTGGACAAAAATCACATGATCATCTCAATAGATGCAGAAAAGGCTTTGGCAAAGTCTAACATCCTTTCATGATAAAAGCCCAGATGAATTCAGGAATTGAAGGAACACAATCCACTATAATAAAGACTTTATGCAACAAATCCATAGTCAAGACATACTAAGTGGAGAAAAACTCAAAGCATTTCCACTAAAATCAGTTTCCTAGAAAAGGAACGCATTTAAGGTGGCAGACAAAGAAACCATAGCTATTAAAAAGATCAGCACCACTAATGAGAAGACAGTATCTTTGCTCTGGATAAGCAGAAAGGTGACTTGGGGGCATTTCAGGAAGCAGAGAGACCCCATTCATCACAGACCCCATAGTAGAAACACAAACTCACTTGAAAGACTTTCTTCGAGAAAAGAGTGTCTCCAATAGCTCCTGCTGGATAAAGGTGACCTAAGGAAGTGTTTTCTGGAGTTCAGCCACCAAAGCACTTAAAGGCCATAACAGCTGTGGTCCAAGAGGTCTTGGATATTGCTTGAGCTGGCAGAAGAACTTGGAATCCCCATGGTACTGATATTCCAGGCATGAGGAATGAAAGAGTGATGGATGGGGCCATGAAGGCTTCGTCATGGTTAGAGATCAAAGGCTGCCAAGGCAGGGAGGCAGGCAGTGTAGAGCAGGCTAGATTTCCTGCATGGAGCTTCTGAGAGGGCTCTGTGAAGCTGTGAAGGTGGAGATGCAATGGATCCCAGTGATTGCTGATGCCAGGAATGTGGGATGTCTGCTAAGGAAAGCCACATGCACTGAGTACGGCCAGCCACTCTGAGATGGGCTAGGTGGGTTGTATGTGTTAAGGCCATAGGAGCAAGAATCCCGTAGCCTGTCAGAGTCCAGATGATACCACTGCATGCCCTCGGTGCTGAACACGGATGGATCTACCCGATTTCCCCTGCTATATTCTACTGTTTTGGTCCCATCCCGCTCTACTATGCTCCCATACTTCCCTTTGGGAACTAGGGCTCTTGTACATTGGAAGTGTGTAACCTGTCTTTTGACTTTTGCTGTAGCTCATAGGTAAAAGCTGTCTTGAGTCTCAATAGAGACTTTGAACTTAAATCCTTGAACAATATTGGAACAATCGGGACTTTGTGGGGTTCATGAAGATGGAGTTAATCCATTTTGCATTAGAGATGGAAACCAGCTTTTTGCAGGAGGGCAAGGATAGAATATTACAGTTTAGAGATGCATTTGGGTGTCAACTTCACAAAGGGTAGACTTATGATGGTTAATTTTCATTGTCAGCTTGGATGAATTTAGAATCACCGAGGCGATGGTGAGTCATACCTTTGGGTGTGCATATTAGGGTGTTTCCACAAAGGACTCAACAAGGGGAAAGATCTACTCTGGATGTGGGTGGGATGATCCTATGGACTGAGAGCCTTAACAGAATAAAAGAGGAAAAAGAGAAAGCTAGCAGAATGCTGGACTTCCCTTCTCTCTGCTCTCTGATTTGCCAGGATGTCAACACTGTGTTCTGTCACACACTCACGCCATTCTGATATCCTGCCCAAGGGCCTGAGGCCCAGCACCTAAGGAAAGATATCCTCTGAAACCATGGGCCAAAGTAAACCTTTTGTCCATTAAGCTATTTCTGTCCAGTATTTTGGTCACAGCAATGAAAATTAAGTACTATACTAGGAGAGTGAACATTGTCTGGATGACAGCACCTGTCACCAGGACGAGGACTGAGATGGTCAGTATCAGTTGACTGTTTGTCTTTCATGACAAATGCAGAGCTTCATAAGACCTTCACATATGACTCACACAATTACATCAACACAGAGGCTGTCCTTAGTTATAGGTCAAAATAGGGCACCTGACACTGAGAAGGCACATGTGTGTGCCCAGGATGGCACACTTAGAAATCACCACCAGGGCTACCTACCGCTTTGCCTCTCAGACATAGTCCAGGGGTTTCCGTGGCTGGAGCATGGAACTTCCTGAGGAACATGATTTTGCCAAGTTCCATTTCTGGACTGAAAGACTTCTACAAATTTGTTGAAAGACTTCTATAGATCAAACCTATTATTCTTATGAACTCATGAGCTCATAATAACTCTCGGATGTCGATATGACCCCACTTATGAAATGAGGAAATTACAGTCTAGCGAGTGTAGAGGAACTTGGGCCTTGGGAACAATGTGAGCAAGAATGTGAAGCAAATGACCACCACTGAGCCTCTCTCAGCTTATCTGTAGCTGAGAGGGAATCACTCCGCAAGTTTCCTGTCTCACAGCAAAGCTGGCCATGCATCCCTCCTGTGGGAGGAAATCTTAGAGGAACGGTGTGATTTCTTGCAGCTTTGTTTACCTAGACTCTAGCACTCAGAGTGCATCTTTTCAGCTTTTAGGATTGGACCCACCTCAGAAGTCCCCCTGTGTCCTTGTTAGAGGATCTCTAGCCCCTCAAAAACCACAGGGATGTTTTTCATTGCTTTCGTTCTGCCTTTTTGAGACTGGGGAGGGGGGCGTACAGCAGCACACCCCGTTCAGTCTTGTTCCTTGAAAGCACCCTCCACCTCGGGCTTGTAGCCTCCACCTACAGAGCCACATGTCCCTGCGCTTCATGTTTGATCAGCTCACTGCTGTTGCACTGGATGGACCCTCCACACTTAATACCTAGTCACTTGTGGGAGAATCCTGGCTTCTTTCTAGCTAGTGTATACAAACATCGCTGTTACGAGTAATCGTAGAAAGATTTCTGTGTGTCAGTTTTTATTCAGTTTAGGTAAGTACCTGGGAATGGAACTTTTGGGCTACACACCTAAGACATCCTAAGTCACAGCCCCACTTTGCTTTAATAGATTATTCCATCCTTGCCTCTCCTTCCAACGTCGGCCATAATAGATTCTACTTTCTGCCTCAGACCCTGTGGCTGACCACACGCTGTGTCCCTGTGATTCATTTGGAGAAAACGCATGCAGAGTCTTTGGAAGTCTTGTGAAACTGAGCAACTGTTCAGCTCGTGCTTTCGTTCATGGCCTTCAAGCTGGTCACACTCATCACCTCTACCTCTGGTGCTCTGGATTCCTGTACCTATTACCTGACCAGTGACAGGTCTCCCAAAACCCTCACCCCACACTTGTTGCCATTCAAACATAAATAACGACACAAATCAGACTATACCATTATTGCAAAAAATAAATTAAAAACTACTTCTCTAAAAAGTCAAAACAACCCCCAAGGCCACAGTTTGGTCAGGAAAGACCAAGACCATCTTCCCATCTCCTGCTCAATTCTGCTTTGTCCCTTGGTCAGAGCCATTCTGCCTGGGCTGTTCTTGTCATAATCTCCACATTCTGGTGCCACCTTTCCCAGACCATCCCTCAATGGCACCTTCTCAGTGGATGTCGGGCCACTGAATGAAGCGAACTCCACGTACCTTGTACATGGCAGAGTTACACCAGGTGTGCGTGGTGCTCACCTGGTCATACCGAGACAGCTAAGAGAACAGGTCTTGCCTCCTGTTCACTGCTTGATCATGAACAGTTCCTGGTGTGGAGTGGGCTGCTAAATGCCTGCCAGCTAAGTGAATTAATGGTATTGTCCTGGACATGGAAATGGGAGAGATGGAGTCAGTCATGCATGGCTGGCTGTTCAGGGCTCCATTCCACCATTGTAACAGCTGCAGCCCTGGCAGAGCAAATGGAGACGTAGAGAGCTGATTTGAGTTTGCCCAGTGTTGACACTAGAGGTGAGATTTATGCTTGGACATAAATGGGACATGTACCAGGGTGACCTGGAGACACTGTCCTCCATGGCAAGTCCTCTGCCACACCTTGTTGATGTGGATGCATCCCACCTTGGTCTTGAGAGCACTAGCACACTGAGGGATGGGAGACAGTGAAGGGAGGTCCGAGGCTCACCTGAGACACCTATATCAGGTACACTGAAAGAGAAAAGGGCTGACGGGAATGGAGTTGAATACTAATGAAGAGTGGTACCATGTAGGCCTGAGAAAGGTCCAGGCCAGAGGCAATTATGAGGCCTTGACAATGAGCTTCGCTGGTCCCAGTGCTGTGATCAGCAGCCTGATGGGACAGTGGAGACAGGAAGAGGAAGAAGGAATTGGGGGATATTTCTTTTAGCACAGAAGTTCAGCCTGGAAAGAAAGGCTCAGAAAGTGACTGGAAGGTGCTGTCCCATCCATCACTTCCACTCCTTGTCCACGTCTACCCAGTCGCTGGGGAATTTAGCTCAACATTAAATATTTAAGGTCATCATGTGCTTCTGCTGATACCTGCCCCCACTGGTTTGGTCACTTGAGCTTGCCCGTGGAAACGTTAGGAGGGAATTATGTGACTGAATTCTACATTTTGGCAGAAGTGATATTAAAAATATTTATCAACCATTATGTGGCAGCATTGACCTTGTAGATTGAATTCCACCCTTCCCAGAGGGGATGCGAGTCACAGGATCCAATGAGGCCATCTCTGAGCATGAGGATGGAGGGTGGCATTGAGAACCAAGGTCAGCATCTGTAGACCACCAAAAGTCAAGAATCTCACTTAACAGTGATGACACAAAGAAAGACAAGAGAGGCATGACAGTAGGAGTCACATATCACTCAGGCATGATGAGTCTTACAGGATTTTCTATCTGTTCGACTTTTGGAGAAATATCTCTTAGCCACCTCTTACTGAGAAGGTCCAAAGTAGATTTTTTTTTAATGTTATTTCCTCTTAGACCTGGAGGCCTTCGGGAAGGCCTGCTACTGGGCTGAATTTCCTTCAGGGAAACCAGTAAAGAACTTAGCAGAAATACAGGTGAATGCAGGGAAGGTACTTTAACCTTGAAAGTGATCTTAGGTAATAGCAGACTAAGAACATACCTCACAGTATTTGCACATTGCTGGAGAGCTTCTAGCAAACCATCTAAGAGCCTTAATAGTGGGCATTGGCTTCTAGTATCTTCGTTATCTTCTGGGAACAGAAGAGGAACGGAGGAGGAAGAGAAGGAGGAGGAGGAGGAGGAGGAGGAGGAGGAGGAGGAGGAAGAAGGTTTCTCCAGTGGGCTATGATGGAGGAACATGTGTTCCAGTATCCCAAGTCTGAGTTCCCCAAAGAAGGAAGGGCCCTGAGATCCTGTCTTTAGGAACCAGAATAAACCACCTTTCACCCTTGGACAGGGTTCCCTCCAGCACCAGGTGCACAGAGTGGATGCCAGCCCAGTGCTTCACGGAGCTGCAGCTGCTGGCTGTCAGTGAATGCCCATCAGTTTCAGTTTCCTGGAAGGAATTGGCTAAGGGACACGTTCTAGTCCTGAGCATCCACCAAGTTCATGAAGGTGGGTCTACATGTTCCCAATCTGACCTGCAAAGTATGTCTTTTTCATGGGATAAACCGTGACATGGGTTGTGGGCAAAGGTGTGCTCAAAAAGACATATTCAAGCCCTGACCTCTGGCACACCTGTGAATATGACCTTGGTCTTTGCAGTGATCAAATAAAGATAGATCACACAGGACTAAGGCAGCCTTGATGCAGTGGGTAGTCTTCTTACAGGAAGAGAGACATTTGGACAGACACCAGGAGTAGTCCATGAGAAGGCAGAGGCAGAGTTGGGAGGGTGTGTCCACCATCAAGGAACATTCAGAGCTAGAAGTGACAAGGTCTCACCATTTTAAGGGACACAGCCTACTTCCAATTTACTTTTGAACATCTGACTTGCAGAGATCCCTGAGAGAATACATTTCTGCTACTTAAACGATCTAGTCTGTGGTCATTTATATGACAGCCCTTGGAAAAACAGCAAGGAAGGCATTGGCACATAGCACAGGCCTCAGGGGTTCTTGCAGGTGTGTCCCGGCATGACAAGAAGCCTAAGGTATACATAGGCAGATGTGTGCTGTGGGGCCTCTGTGTCCTAGTCTGGATGGCCCCTCCCATGGCCTCTGGTGCCCTCTCCTCTCTATTTAAATGCTACCGTTGGACCCTAGGCTTTGTCACCAGCAGAGCTTTTCATTAGCTCAGTTTACAGTCTGTCAAAGCTTAAGTTTATTCTTTCCAGCCACTTTGGAGAAAAGTCCAAAAATCATGTCCATTATGTTCTAGTTTGAGTGTATGCCCCCACCCTCAGATGTTTTACTAAAGCTTGTTACTTGCATTTGCAGCCACCTGGCTGGAGGAAGTGTCCTTGGGGTCAGATCCTGGGGTTCAGCCCTAAGAGAGTGGTGTGAGCTCTGGGGTCCTGCTTGCTGTCAGTTTGTGCTTGCTGATTTTTTATGGCTATATTTTATGATTTCTCTGTGCTTTGATGCATGAAAGCAGCTTCTTCTGCCATTGATGGAACTCCCCCCCCATCTGTAAGCTTGAAATAAATCCCTTCCTCCCCTAAATGGTGTCTGTTTGCAAGTTCATCCCAGCGAGAGGAAGCTGTCTACAATGCATAATTAACTCTATTTTAAGCTAATTTCTAAAAGACAGGTTTAGATTGCAGTTTAAAAAATAAAAAACCAAATATTAAGCATTTTCCTCTCTCTGGTGTCAGCTCTGTGGTCTATACAGTGCCCAGGAAATAGCCATGACTATGGATGTCCATGTATCAAGGACCACTGTTCTGTGAGACACTGAGAATTTTCTTCCCACCACCATTCCACTGAACATAGAAACACAAATGAGTAGAGAACATAGCCACACATTTGAAATTCATCAGTCTGAATTTCATTAAGTATCCTGTATCCATAGGTCATGGAAAGTGTTGGAATTAAGATATCATCAAACAGATACCAGGAACAAAAAGCCAACTTTTGAGTGAAAAGGTATTTCTGGGATTTGGATCTTGCGCCAAGAAGGTTCCTTTGGGGCTTATGTGTCTTTACACTGTCCCAAGCCCTCAGCTCCGATGGGCAGACTTTCAGTCCAGAAGAAAAGTGTGTTCTTGGCCATCCCAAGAGCAGCAAGAGGAGACAAAGGTCAGCTGCATGTTCTGCCATGACTTGAGCTTCTTGCGTTGTTGGCGCCAGGTTGTCATTTTAAAGTATTCAAGTCAAAGAGAGACAACCTTTTTCTGGGAAGCAAAAGGCTTCCTGTGGATTCAATGTGGTAATGTATTTTTTCCACTATGTGCTTTGACCCTCTGACTATTTTTTCATATGGCTCACAGAACACAAACTGCCCAAGAGCTAAGCACTAATGCACATGTGACTAATTTTGTCCTGGAGATGCATCTGTAGCCACAAGAAAAGGACACTATTTCTTTCAGAGAGTGGTTCCCTTTTCCCGGGGTGCCTGTTTAAAAGGGTCAGCTCTTGATATATAGCTGGCATTTCCCTCCTCCTCAACAAATTTCTTTTTCCACATTCTTCCTTATCCCTCCAGCCTGATAACCAGACCATGAGTATATTCACAGTGAGAGGAAGAGATAGTAGGAGCATTCTTTCTTTACAAAGCCACCTTAGGCCTTTTCTGGAACCCAGTGCTCTGTCCCCCAACCCCATAATCTCTGTGAGGCTGGGGGTTCACTGCTATCCAGGGAAGGGTGCCTCTGAGGTAACTTTACTGACTCACTGTGCTTCTGGGTCTTTCCCCTGGATTTTGGCCATTTCTCCACCTAGATGCAAACTGATTTGTTTTTTGTTTTTATTTCCTTAAATCTATAATGAAAGTACCTCCATGTCCCTTGGGGATCCTGACATCTTCTTATAGTGCTCAGGTCACAGGGGGAAAAGAAACCCACAAGTCATGAGTGGAACTGCCATCAGCACCATCACCCCCACTGCCCTTTTGTCTGCTTTGCCCACCACAGTGTGTCCAGCCCGGGCTGGACCAAGCCCTCCTGAATGGCATGGAGCTCAGTCCATGGGAAGTGCTACCTGCCCTAATCATCCAGCATTGTGGGGTGGATGGTACTGTGATGCTGGGCCTCCCCCTCAATGTGATAGTCTTGTCTGTCTCTTCTCTGACCTGCATGCACCCTCAGTGAAGCCTGGGCCACCTGTGGTCTTCTGGGGCTAAAGTGCTTGAGAATCAGCAGGTGTCACATAATGCAACTTTAACCACTTTTGCCTGTTTCCACCCTGTCTGGATGGTGAGCACACCAGAGCTCCCGAAAAGGACTTCTGGGAGATGGATAAACAAACATGGGGCGGAAAGGTCTCTGCACTTCTTTATGGCTCTGGCTACCTTGGTTGCTTATGTGTGCAATACAATACACCAGCACAGGAGATCCACATTGTGTTATAACCAATAAATATCAGAGGGTCCAAACCCCCTCATTCATCCAGAGCCTTGCTGGAGGCTGACTGTTGCTTAAGATTTCCCACAATGGGGACTGGAGAGATGGCTCAGCAGTTAAGGCACTTGCTTCCAGTGCCTAAGGCCCTGGGTTCAATTCTCCAGTACCCACATATGCTAGACCCACAGGTGGTGGCCCTGGTCCTCCCCCCTCGCATTTCTGTAATTCTCTGCTTAAAAATGAATAAATAAAATATTTTTAAAAATTTCCCACAATGAAATGAAGAGCAATGCTTATTTGTTTCATTTGAGGAAACCGGTCCTTTCTTCATAGATGAAACGAATGCCCAACATTGTTCCCCAAGGCAGCAAACAGGGCAGGGGTCTGGCACATTTTTTCAGAGATAATACCTCTTCAAGAAGTAGCCAGTGCCCCACCACTGGATGTGGTTCTGTGCCTGCTTCTTCATCCTCCAAGGCATCTGTTGCCAAGCAACCCTTGCTGTGGAGCCAGGATGAAGGCAGAGTGACTAGGACAGGCACAGGAGAAATCAATCGGATTACCTCCCACCTGCCTCTGCAGCAATGGACTTGGAAAACAGTGTTCTTTTCAACTGGTGGCACCCCTTTTCCTTTTGCACTCACGTCTGGCACTGCTGGAATCAGCACGCACAGCCCTCCTTGGGCTTATGTGAAAGAAAACCTAGCTGTGGATTTTTCTAACTCAGTTTACCCACATTTTACTCCATTGATTTTGGTCTACTGGGCACATGTTTTTTGCATCCTTTTTGCCCCAAAGACTTCATGTGGAGGAATCAAATAAACACCATACTGTCTGCAAAGCTAAGTGGATTATGGGATGTTTTAGCCTTCATCCTCAAAGTAAGAATCATTCTGTCCCCCAAATTCACCAAAGAGCCTGTCCACAAAACACATTATAAGATCTTCTCACTTTGTAGTTCTGTTCCCATAACCTAATAACATGGAAAAAATGCATACAAAACTTTACAGAATCAGTCTGTTAAAAGCAGTCAAATGTGCCATTCCTAGAAATGGAAGCTCTGTTATGAAAACTATGAGCAGAAAACATACGCTATCAAGGCTCAGACGGGGTCGACATTGGTAGAAGGCAGCCATGACCAGGTGGAAGAGGACGGCATTCAGTCCTGTCCTGAAACTTAACTTTAGCCTGTGACAGAGCTCACTTTGCTCTATCAGTTTTGTTAATAAACTGCACCAGCATGCTCTTTGAAGGGTTACTGTGAGCTCTATATGCAACCAGACTTAGAAGTCCTAAAGAGTGTCCAACTCCACATCTACACATAAATATGATGCAAGCCTCAGAGTTAATATTCTGTTTCCTTCACAGCTAATCAGAACAGCTCAAACTCAAGAGGAAGCCTCTGTCTGGGACACAGGAACATAACTGTGGTTCATTTAAGCAAGAGATTGTGAACATGATCATTTAAAAGCATCAGACTCCATTTTTAAAAGGGCCTAAAGAGATTCCTGTTCAAAGTGACACTGTTGGGGACAGGACACTGTGCTTAGGAAGTATCTCAGGCACTATGCGGACACACACACACACAGACACACACACTGCTCTTGCTGAGTCATCATATGTCTCTGGGGTCTAGGCACTCCAAAGTACCTCATCAATACTGGAAGGCACAAGTGTTTTCTGACTTCTTCCCACTAAGTACATATGGGTCTCAAGGGAGCCATCTCTGCAAATCCATTTTGCTCCCCATTAATAAAACAATAAAATTATAAAGTGCTCTTCATGAAGTTGACAGGTTTCATGAATGCTGTCTCCGCTTAGATTTCATGTGCCCATGTGATTAATCAATCACGTAAGTGACACGTGCTTGGGATTGTGGTTAATTTGAGGAAGCAATGACTTTAAGTCCACTTAAGGTTTTCTGACACTAACAAACAAGTACTTGCAGAAGAGAGCATTCATTCTTCAAGCGGTTCTCTGAAGATTCCTAAGGGATACTGAACATGGGAACTTCAAGACAGGGTGGGTCGGATGTGTCTGACGAGCGCCCATCTCTTGGCAGGGGGTTTAAACCTCACAAGGCTCAGAATGGTGACACCCAGCCACAATCTCCACCAAGGCAGGTGCTCCTTTCTCTAGGACCACCAGGCTCGGGCACTGTGTAGAGTCTGCAGGGAGCTTGGTCATTGTAGGAGAGGCTGGCCATCTCTCTCCTGTCCTGGGCCACACAGAGCTCATTTCTCCCTTTTTGTTTGTACCTCTGGTACCTGAACACATGCTCCATGTCCTCTTGCTCGCCTAAGACATTACAACTGTATCCCTAAGGCCGAGAAGTCTACCTTCTGTGGGAACACACTGTGACCTTGACTTCTGCCTGCTTCCTGTGTGATGCATAGGCCTCTTCTGTTGGAGAATTGGGGTCACTCAGAGATGTACATACTACATATCAGTTTGTGGAATTTTTTAATGCCCTGAATCCCAACCATTATCTTATATTAATTACCTTTGTTGATGTTATGACAAAATACCAACAAAAATCAGTTCAAGGGAGGAGGGCTATGTCAGCCTTCAGTTAGAGGTTACAGCCCATCATAGTGGGGAAGGAAGGGCAGCATGAACTTGGAGCAGCTGGTCACATTCAGTCCACAATCAGGATACAGACAGACATGCTTAGCCAGCTCTCTCCTTTTATACAGTCCAGGATCTCAGCCTGTGGTACAGTGCTGCCCACAGTTAGAGTGATCGTTCCAATTCAATCAACCTGATCTAGAATGCGGCTCCTCGGCATGCCCAGAGATGATTCCTAGGTTCTGTCGCAATCAATATAAACCACCACAAAGCCACAGAAAGCTGCCCTTTTTGAGCATCAAAAGACACTAAATATCAGACATTGTATCTGGTCCAACAAAAATAAAAGGAACAGCACAATACTGTCTGAAACAAAATGCAGTAAGGTTTGACCTGTTATGTATGGCATGCTCACACATTTAGAGCACTAAACTAACCTAAATGGGCAAGTTACTAAAAACTCAAAAATTTTGTTTGTAAACATGCTGGTAGGAAGACAGCATAATAGGTCTTATTAGGTCCAGAGGATGAACACTGCACAAGAGCTCTGCTTCTATATTCTCCCCGCATTCCAGTGTAGAGCAGCCTTATGTGATATAGAAATGCATATGTCTCTGGAAGCAGAATTAATGAAGAAAACAGCAAATAGCAGAGTTGTAGAGTCCCCAGATCCGAGCCCTGCTGCTGTCATGAGGGCATGCTGTGAAAACAGAATCTCAGGATGAAGGACAGAGGGCCATCAGGGTGGGGTGAGGGTGAGCTGTTTGGATTTAAATGGGGGAAACTTTGCTTGGCATTGGAGAGAAGAAAACATGGCAAGGAACATAAATGAAGAAATGCAAAGGAGACCACATTTTTAGTAAATACCAAATATCTGTGTTTTTTCCCAAATTGAAGGTGATTTAAGCAATGCTTGCAAGGCCCACTTACATCATAGAACTGAAGTTCAACCCAGTGCCATTGGCTTGTCCTATTAGTGTCCAAAATGGTTTGAGAGCTGCTAATTAAGGACACAAACCCTTGTTTCTGGAAACTCAGATCTGCAGCCCATCTCATTAAGTCCTTCCTCGTGCTATACCCAGCCTCCATGGGAACTCTGAGGCCCATGTAAGACAGGAACAATAAGATCCACCTGCTCTCCTTGTTCTCTATCTGCTATTGTTTCAAGCTTGCCAACCACGGAACATGTTTAGGAATCTGATGACTATTGGCGATTAACAGCCCTTGTTAAAAATGTAAATAAGCAAAACAAATAAAATGGGATAGGAAAGAAATCATTAAAAAGTCCAATTTATGTGAGTTCACTAAGTATGATCTGTTCCAAGTCCATCTGTGGTTCCTAACCAGGTTAAGCTTGAACAGTAAGCAAACTTGACAGGTGAACTGAGAGACTGACAAAGGGGATGGAAGGAATTGGTGGGGGGAGTAGGGGAAATGGGAAGGCGGGGAGAGATATACACTAATCTAAACCCATAGTGAATCAATACAATATAATCCTTACTTTTGTATAGTAAACCAAGACAAGTGGCTCTGACCTATAACTCCCTGTCCCAGTAATTGGTTATTTCCCACACTGAGCTGTTGATTGAAGAGACCTATAAGGTCCCCAAAACAAGACAGGCTTATGTCAAAGCTCTAGAATACCCACCCAAGGCAAAAGATAATACCCTATTGCTGAAGATACCACAGACCGCCCCATACAACACCAAGAGACTCTGCTGGATCCAGAAATGAAACCAGCTCCCAGATGGTAGCCTGTGTAGTGCTGGAAGGTATTTCATGAGCAGCCAGAGGAAATTGGTCAACAGCATTCCAAGAAAGCAGGGGACATTCATATACAACACCAGCCAATGTTATGACAATGCAGAGGACACTACTATACGGCAGAGACCAGCACGCCAAGAAGTGCTTATAAACCTAGGTGGGTAATCAACAGCTACTGATTGGCTAAGAGATCTGCTCAGTGGTGAGGAACCCTAGGATCCAAGGCAAATTCTTATGGAGACCAAGAACCCAGACTCCAAGGGGAAGCCCTCACTAACCAAGGCTACACACACTAGAATTTTGACAAATTGACAATATTTGTCTCATTTAATCTAAACTGACCTCACTTTCCATTGGAGATTCTGTTTGTATTTTTCAGAAAGCAGTGAGAACCATGGACAACCCAATTCCACCAATAGGACCTGAGATAACGGCTGACACCTAGGCAGGAGATGAACCACTCCTAATTCATCATCTAGGGACCAAATGTAACCTTTGAGGAAGTGGTGAGATGATCAAGAGAACCACCTTCACAAAGTCAGATAACCTATGACAGGTCAATGGAGACAGACACCGAGGATACCCTACACAGTCCAAAGCAGAAATCCAGACTCTTAAGATCTCAGCAGTAAAGCAGACTTAAAACTCACCCACCATAACTCAGGGAACTTTTCAGAAGAAGGGGTGGAAAGAGTACGAGCCATGGTAGGGGAGAAAATCTGAAGACATTGCCCCCCCTTAACAACAGCACACACATACACACACACACACACACACACACACACACACACACACACCCCAAATGGCTACTGGTTGTACAATTCATAACCCCCTATTCCATGGATTGTTCCAGCAATCCCACTGAGGAGGGCCCTCAGCAGTTTGGAGACAGGGAGGAGGGAAGGGATGGGGAGGGGGGGAATTGGGGAAGTCGGGATAACAACGCATGGTTTGCCCACTAAATAATGTAACTCATTATGGACAATAAATATTAAATTAAAAAAAATAAATAAATAAGTTTAAAATAAAAAATAAAGCAAAAAAAGAGATTCACAGTTTACTATATTACACTTGAAAAGAAGTTCAATTTAAACTATTTAATCTGTCAGAATATAGCCTACCTTAACATTTCTTGTATCAAGCTACAGAGAGCAAAGGGGAGCGCTTTAAATATACACAGTCCTGGGTCTGCACATGTGCTATTGCAAGACTGTTTTAAGCTCATAAAGGGTCACTGATCACTGTAGCTCACGGACCCACTGTGGCTGGTCAGCCTGGACCTCCCAGGCCTGAATGCTGAACCTGACCTTGGACCCCTGAAGCTCAGTTCAGTTATAGAGACATTTGGTATTTGGCATTGATTGAACACATTCTATACAATTCTAGATAGTTCATTAACAATCTATCTCATTTTTAGTTTTTAACCAGTGCAGTTTGTATTTCTTTAAAAGTGTTTCAGAATATTTTTTTATTAAGTAGAAACTCTGTATGGAAATATCCTATCTTGGTACCATTATTCCTCTCTGCCCTGTCCCCATTCCACTGATGTCCCTCCTTAGTGGGATTGCTGCTACTCATGGACTTGTGGATTTTGAGTTGCGAGAGCAACAGCCACTCAAAGACATTTTTATATTCATTTAAAGGCAGTTTGCTGAAAAAGAGTGATGATTTAATACCCCACTCCCCCCTTTTGATAGGGTCTTGTAATATAGCCTAAACTAACTTCAATCTTGTGACCCTCCTGTTTAAGTCTCCTGAGAGTTGGGCTTATGGGTATGCGCTACTATGTCAGGAATTGATAGCTTTGTGTGTGTGTGTGTGTGTGTGTGTGTGTGTGTGTGTGTGTGTGTGTGTGTGTGTGTTTCAAGGTAGGGTCTCACTCTAGCCCAGGTTGACCTGGAATTGACTGTGTAGTCTCAGGGTGGTCTCAAACTTTTGGCCATCCTCCTACCTCAGCCTCCCAAGTGCTGGGATTAAAGGTGTGTGGGCTTTTTAAAAATAGTTTTTTATTATTAAATTGCCCACTTCTGAAACCACTAATCTCCAGAGACCTCTACTTGCCAGCAGAAAAAAAAGGACCCCACAGTGGATTCAGAAGGGCTCCAGGATTGCTGAGAGACTCTGACACAGTGTCCATGTGGTGCTTTCTCTTAGCCAGAGCAGCAGGACTTCACTCATGATTAAAGGAAACAGTGTGGGCTGGCAATATGGTTGAAGGGTTAGGGTTGGCCACAGGGCCTCCATTTTGTTAACTGTTATAACTTCTGTGTAACCTCTTGTTCCAGGAAAAACTGGCAACTATCCTGGACCCTCAACCCAATCAATCAGCTCCTGGTTTCCCCCAGTACCGAGGTCAAAATAACCTACCTGTTCCTAGTTTCCTCAGTAACCATGTGAAATTGACTGATGTACTATTATTCTAGCTGCTACTG